>CAUYQG010179818.1:0-42054 GCA_963574415.1 Tarsius wallacei | reverse complement strand
TCTGCCTTGTAAGGGGTGCATCAGACTCAGAGGAGAGCCAAAGATAAAAGGCTTATCCACTTTCTATCAGTTTTAGTAATTTGGTTAAAGTAGTTTTTAAAGTTCGAGTCATGCGTTCTCCCTGTCCAGAGCTTTGTGGTTGGTAGGCACAATGTAACTTCCAGTTTATATTTAGTGATTTGCTAACCATCTGAGATATGGATGAGGTAAAGACAGGACTGTTATGAGAGCCAATGGAGAGAGGGAGCCCAAATCTTGGGTTGATTTCATTTAATAAGTATGTTATGACTGTCAGTGTGGTCTCATTTTTTAGTGGTAAAAGCTTCCACCCATCTGAAAAAAGTGTCCAAAAAAACAGTAGTTGTGTGTAACCCACATGAGGGTGTTTTACCTCAGTAAAGTCCACTCCCCATGCTTCTCTGGGGCTCAGTCTCCGGGCCCTGTTACCATTTGGTGGTTTTGGTCCTTGTTTTGCATTTACTTGTACACAAGAAGGACATGTTCCAGCGGCTGTGGCAGTGAGACTTCTTGATCTTGAATGCAGTAGTACCAGTTCAGCATGTCATCTAACCTAGTACCTCCCAAGTGGGTAGTAAAATGAAGTTGATTTACCAGAGTTCGTCCAAGGGCAGCTGGGAGGATGATTTTGAGTCCTTAGTTACCCACCATCCTGAAGTTTCTTTCTGTGCTCCTGTAGATCAGCTTGCTCCTCTTCCTCTTGGGTATAGATGGGCTGGAGAAGTTTTAGCCAGCAGAATAGTGAGGGGCTCAACTGGGAGCTCCTCTGCCTCACAAGCTACCCAATCAGCTAGGCGATTTCCTGATGCCTCCAGAGTGTCTGAGTTTTGGTGTCCCCTTCAGTGAATGACAAACTACCTCTTTGGGGAGCCATATAGTCTCTAGAAGGGCTAAAATTTCCTCTTTGTTTTTTATAGTTTTACCCACCACGGTAAGAAGTCCTCATTCCTTGTAGATCATGGCATGGACATGGAGAGCAGCAAAAGCATACCTGTTGTCTGTAAAGATAATTACCTGTTCTCCTGTTCCCCAGAGCAGGACTTAGGGTAAAGTAATTTGCTCAGTCTTTTGGGCAGATGTGCCGTTGGGCAAGGACTGTGACCACATTTTGTCATGAGCCATGGTTACTGCTGTGCCAGCCTTGCAGACTCCCTTTATTATCAGACTGCTGCCATCCGTGAACAGGTTAGCATCAGCCTGGTCTAGGGGAGTGTCCCAAAGATGGGAACACTGGCTTGAGAGACATCCAAAACATTTTCACAATTGTGAACTGGCATCTCTGAATTATCATCGGGCATCAGAGTGGCTAGATTAAGGCTCTGAGTAGGAGAAAAAATTTAATCTAGGCTGGTCAAATAGGAGTCTTTGATATTGAATACTATGAGCGTTTGACATCCAGAGGCCAGTGACTCCCCAGAGCAGAGTCTCTACAGCCTGGGGAACTGTCAAGGCAAGACTTTGATGGAAAGTTAGTTTATCTGCTTCCCTAACCACTATAGCTATAGCGGAAATGGCTTGAAGACAGGATGGCCATCCAGAGGCCCCTGGATCCAAACTTCTGGACAAATAAGCCACCAGTTGCTGCCAGGGTCCTAAAGTCTGAGTAAGAAGGCCCTTTGCAATTTCCCACTGATCATGAATAAACAAGTGGAAAGGCTTTGTAACATCCAGGAGGGCCAAAGTTGGGGCTTGGGTGAGAGCCATCTTTAACTGCTGGAATGCTTGTTCCTCAGTTACCATCCATGTCAGAGGTTGAGTCCCTGCTGTGACTGAATATAGGGGCTTGGCAATCTCAGGAAGATGCTCAAGAAATCCCTCCGTGACTCCTTGGGACCCTGAAGAATTTCGGTAGTTTTTGAAAGATTGTTAGGTTTCTGGGCCACTCCCTTCAAACCAGTTAATAGATATCTATTAGATACCGGTGATAGGTATCTAATTCCCTGAACACTGCCGAGGTATTGGGATCCCACTCAGGATGAGAAAAGGGAAAAATTTCATTTAAAATGTATTGACTTTCTTCCTCTGTGCCAGGGGTTAAGGCTAGGACAGACTTTCTAGCCTCAGCTCTAATGCTCTCTCACTCCTCAGAGGTAAATAGGGTTAAAAGGAGCTGCTGGCAATCATCCCAGGTGGGACGATGAGTGCACATGGTTGATTCTAGCAAGGAGGTTAAAACCTGAGGTTTCTCCGAAAATTGTGGATTTTGAGTTTTCCAACTGTGCAAATCAGAGACAGAAAATGGAACATATACCAGGAAAGGTTGCTCAGTCTGATCTTTCTCCCACAGAGGGGGAACTTCCTGGAGGGGAAAGAGGGGGCCAAACCTATTCAGGATCGGAGGTGAGAAGCCAGAGGTGGAGAGGATGGAAGGGAGGTGGAAGAAGTGACAGTAGGTGAAAAAGAACCATGTAGATTATAAGGTGGAGGAAGGTGAGGGCCAGAGGATCCTCAGTAGGGGAAGGCAAGACAGGGTAGAGTTTAGGGATAGGCTTAGAAGGGGCCCAAATGGGAAGACAATGGGACAGATAAACATGACAGGAGAGGACAAAGAGACAAGTATACAGGAAGAGTCCTGAGTTTTAAGAGAACATACCTTCAACCATGGAGGGGGCTTTGGACTAAATCCAACCATTGATCAATATAGGGAAATTGTTCAGGGTGACCAGGAGTCCCCATGATGACCTTCCAGACAAACTGAGTGATACAAATGTCCAGAGACCCAGTGGAGGGCCATCCAACTGTTAAACGAAGGCCAGTCAATTTCACAGAGGGTCCAGAGCCTAACTTTTGAGAGGCAGACACAGTAGTCCTCACTAAATCCAGCAGAAAAATTATTTATCATAAAGTCCAGGGACTGGAATGTCGAGAAGCCTGTGACCCCGTATTGTCAGACTAGTGAGAAAACCAAAATTGAAATCAGAAACTGAACCGGGACTCTATTCAGGCAACATCTTGGCCTAATGAATAGTGTCCAAGGGACAGCCTTGACAGGCCGTGACTCCCTTAAATAGGATTATGGCCACAAATAGAACAGATTCTTACCTCCTAGGAGAATGCAGATGGACTCAGGTATTTTTGAGGTGATGGGAAGCCAGCGGTCATTCCAACTCCTCCTGGCTGGGTGAGAGGTAATGGGGCCCTGGAATGTCTCAGGGAGTGCCTCCCTATAACTTCTTCACCAAGCCAGGGATAGCCAGAGTGAGACCACTTTCCAAGTTCGGTGATCTCACTGGGGCCTCCAAATGTTGTAGCTGCACTGTGAGTAAGGAGTAGTTAACACACGGAGAGTCAAATATTGAGTTCTTTATTGCCAGCAGCTGAGAGGAGGCTCATTCCAGAAAGAAACTCTTGACCCTGAATTAAGTAAGCAAGGGGTTTATACAGGCAAAAACCACAAGGATACACAGCAACTTAGCAACCATAAACTGGGAACTTTTGACTATTAAGGAGTTTCAGTTAACTTTATATCCTGGGCATAGCCAGTGCTGTGGAAAGTGACTGTAGTGACTGAAAAGTACCTGGAGTTCTGCCAACAAGATGTGGTATACTGTATTGGAATGGTTAGGGCAGTTACATGGAGACAAGATGGAAAATACTACTATACAATGGAGTCACCTTGGTTGGGTCACTAATAGCCATTTCAAAACAAACAAAGTAAATCCTAGAGATGAACTACCAAAGTGAACAAAACAGCTCATCAATACTAGATTATGTGTGTATATTACTCTTGTTGAAGTAACTTTGAGTTAGACTTTTCTAACAGATAAAATGTGTGTGCTTACTTTGAGAAAGAGATCATTCTCCCTTAATGGTCTGGTTAACTAGCTAATTTCAGGAAACTGGAGCAAAATAAAACTGTGGTTTAATCCTGCATTCATGACGCACAATTTTACATTTCCCTATATCCATTCCCTTTGCAATGTGACTTTAAAGTCTTCTCTTCAGGAGGTGAATCTATTTACTTGCTGCTTAGTTCTGAATTTAGTTATCTGACTTTCTTTGTCTGACAAGTTGTTGACAGTTGTGACTTTGACAAGACTTGCATGATTCATTGTACTCTTGTTTCTCTATCTCCAACAAAAGATGATTTCTAGGTTAGCCTCCTAGACAATAACATATATGGAACATGGAGATCCAAGTCACACTATTTGTCTTGACAGAAATCATTCTAGGTCTTCTGACAATAAGCTGACCTCCAAATGCATGACAGAGCCTAGCCAAGAGTAGTAGAGCTGCCTATCTGAGCTTGAGCTGACTTTAGGTGCATAAAATAAACAAACCAAAACAAACCAACAAAAAATCCCCAACTGTTAAACATGCAATGAAACACCATATATGTGAGCCAAAAGAAACTTGTTGACTTATGACTTAAAAATTGACATAAGTTTTATAACAAGGAGTTTTGGGATAGTTGGTACACAGTAACATTGTGTCAATAGATAATTAATATATACACTGATACTAAGAGTAAAATGTTGCCACAGCAGAAACCTAAACTAAGTGGCATTAGTTTTGGGACCAGATGGTGAGGAAGCTCTTATAATAGTTTGAGTGGTGAAGAAACTGATATACAGTGATCCATGTTATGTGGTGGAGATATATTTGGCAGCAATTTTGCTGATGAAAACAGAAGAAGAAAACATAACCACAGAATTTTGGGATCTGATCAAAAATATTCCCAAGGCACTAATGCAGAAAGAGCATCTAACTTTTACTAGCTGTGAATGAGACAAGGTACTAGAAAAGAGAGATGAACTCAGAAAATGAGTGAAATTTGCAAGTATAATTTGTATAAAAATATACATGGCCAGGACTTCCTGGATGGAAAATAAAACATTCTCATTTTCAATTTCTGTAGTAGCAAAATTGTCTCAAAGAATGTTGCCTCAGGGAGCACAGACAAACTCAATAGCGTGACTGTAAGATCCTTATTAAGACTCTTGATGAAATTAAGGTGGTGCCTAGTGGATTTCTAAGTTGGAAGTGAGAACTTCTAGGAATCTAAGGGCATTGTCTTACAGAAGTTTAGCATGCCTAAAATAGCAATGAATAAAACAAAAGACAAAGACCTATATGGAAAACAATTATGGATGTGGTATTTTGGCCACTGCATGAAATAGTTTCAAATTTATAAGAAGCGTACAAAGTTCAGAGTCAGCAAGAGTACTGCCAGCCTGGACTAAAGCAGGCAAAAAATATTCAAAATATGAAAAGGTCTTTGGGTTCTCAACAATATTCTGGCAGGAATTGGGCTGAGAATGCTCTTCAAAGAACATAGTTTCCAATTTCCTCCTGAGATGTAGTCCCAAAGGCTAATGGACTGTGTTAGTCTGTTCACTTGGTATTAACAAGATACCACAGACTGGGTGCTTACACATCAAGCATTTATTTTGCACGGTTCTAAAGATGGGGAAGACCAAAATCAATCAAAGGCAGATTCAATTCCTGACAAAATGGCTGTCTTCTATCTGTGTTTTCACATGAAGGTGAGAGAGAGAGCTCTGTTCTTTCTTCCTTTATCTATATTACATATATGTATTTATAATTAGTGCTATAATTAACACCAACCCCATCATGAGGACGCTACCCTCATTACCTCAGCTAAACCTAATTATCTTCCCAAACACTATCACATATCACATTGGGGTTGCAGCTTCAACATGTAGATTAGCTGTGTGGGTGTGGGGGCTGATTATTCATTCCATTACATGAACAAAAAAGGATATCCCAAAGGTAGTGTCAATGATCGTGGCAAACACAAACAATAAACCATGAGCCACCAGCAGGGATCAAACTCCAGGGCCTGATCAAGAAAATCCTGTCCAGAGTGGGAGAACTCAGTGATATTTGCTCATCAGGATTTTAGAATCCTGAAATTATGAAGAGTAACTTCCCTGTGACTTTCTTTCTTCCTATTTTGGAGAATAAGAGTGTTTATTGCAATTACCTTATCGCTGCTTGACCATTGTTTTAGAGCATGTCTGAGTAAGTGTGGGTATGGAGTGGTGGGTGGTGCAGGTAACTTTGTTTTTGTTTTTTTTTTAATTCTTGATCTCTAAACCAAGAGGATCGCCATTCAGCTCTTTTGTGGATCAAGAGGTTTTAGACTTGGAGAGACTGGCAATGTGGTTAAATGAGATTTGGGGATTCTGGGACAAGAGCTGGCATATTGTGCACACGAGAGACAGTTAGTGAATAATCATGAACACAAGGTTGACCATAGTATATTGATTGCATGAATAATGGCTCCTTTCTTCACTCTTTGCTATATTCACGTTTGCAGTATGCTTTATACCCTCTTCTTTCAAGAAGCAGTCTATCATCCTTCCTCTCGCTTCTGATTTCAACCATGTGACTTGCATTGAGCACAGTGAGATTTTAGCAGTTGTGACTAAGGATAGAATTGCAAAAGTGTTGACACAATTCTGCTCTTTTTGTTCCTCTGTCTTTACCACGAGAGCCTGTCTTGACTAAACTACTTTAGGATAAAACACATGGAGTGGATCTTGTTTTGTATTTATCCTGGCACAGATATGATAGAACACCAATCAGCCAACTAAACTTCAAACATTAGAAGGAGTCCAGGAAAAATCAGCAGAGATGTTTCATCACCTGCAAATGACACATGAAATGAATGAATGCTGTCAAACCCAGACAACCCACATGTGAATTAACAAAATAGATGCTTAATTATTTTTATGACTAGGACATCTGGGATGACTTGTTACAGAGCATTATTGTGCCAATAGGTAACAAACATAAGGACTTACAAAACTAAGTTGAAAGTATACAAGGAAGACCCCTCCAAAAATAATTCCATTTTTTGGAGGGGAATTCCCTTGTAGTATTGGCTCTCCCTGTTAGGTAAGTATTCTAAGAACCCATCAGCGTCAGTGTATCAGCAAGCGTTGTTGTGAGAGGCTGCTTTCAGTTTCAGTGAATTTTTTTTGGAGATTCTTTCAGTGCAATTGCCCATTTCATGATGAATCATTTAAACAAAAAAACTGTCCATACAAATCTGAGTGTTCAGGAGTTTTTGACTAAAACCAACATGACCACCTTACCCTTCCTATTCACCTGATCTTGTCCCGAATGATGTTTTTATGTTTCTCCAATGAAAAACGTCCTCCAAGGGAAATGTGTGGAAAAGGTGAAACAAACAGACAAAACACAGAAGCATTAAAAGTCACCAAAGTTGATGAGTTCAAAACTGTTTTTAGCCATGGAAAAAGTGTCTCCATAGATGTATCACTTCAAACCGAGAGCGTTTTGAAGGTGACTGAAGTTTAAACATGTAAGAATAAATACACAATTTTTTATAAATTTCATTTGTGGGGGTCCTTCCTTGTATGTTGGGGAAGATTGTGTAGAAGTAATTTTGTATTAAAATAGCCTCCAGTTGAGTGGGTGTTGATTATTCTAAATTTCCTGGCTCGGACTCTTGAATAATGCTGTTTCAACAATCCTAGCTTTAAAAAGACCAAATACAAATCTGTTTAAGTAACAATTTTGCCATAATGTTTGCCACCATGTTTTTCTGTAAATATACTCTTTCATTTTCATGCTAAAATTTCTATTTTTTTTTTTTTGCCTAAAAATGGGTTCAAAGAAGTGTATAAGAGAATAAACAATTAGATAATGACTTACGATCTTGGTGTATATTGTCTATTTTAAATGCATCAGGATCCTGGGGAGTTTCTCCCATTTTTATTCAAGAGCTATTCTGAGTATAAAGGACTGTCGTTTTAGGTTGAGCACATCAACAAAAGCCATTTACGCGTTATGATTAATTTATATATATGTCAATGTAATTTTTGATTCAGCAAACATGCTCAAGAAACTGGAGACAGATATGTGAATGGCAGATTTATTGTCTAGCAGAGGAAACAAATGTAAAGAAACCAAGCATGTCCCACTTACAATAGTGTCAATGCTATGGTAAATGTATTCACATGATGCCATGAAGACAAAGAAGAGAAGTACTTCATTCTGATGAGAAGCCAGAGAATAGGAATCACATATATTTCCCCAAATAATGTAAAAGCCACACTAGGTTTGGAAGGATGAATAAAATGTGGACAGATACTGGAGGGCAGACTCTGTGTAGAAGAGTATTCTAAGTAAGTAGCATATGCTAAAAGCTTTGAAGACTAGGAAAGCATGGAACATTTGGAACACGCAACTATACCCTGGAGTACATAGGGAAATATGTCTATGAAGTAAGAGGGGGAAGACTTTTTATACTGTGCTGTCGTTCTCACACTAAATCTTTTCTTTGTTTTTGCTGGTTTTTCAGAAAATTAAGCTCTAAGAGAACTTTTTGATGACATGGACCATCATTTTGGGATAAACTTGTTCCTGGAGAATATGTTCGAAATAATCATTATTTAGTGAGATTGTTCTGCCTGCCTCTTATCTCTTAATGTGAAACTATGCCGCTACACAATGAATGATGTCAATAAAACTTTCATTGAGTTATGCATCATATAACTCATTCTAAGCAGTGCATCTCTTAGCAATTGCCAGATACAAAACCTGCTTCACATGAATTCCTAGAACATATTAAGAAAAGTGCTAGGTGGAGCTGATCCATGGCAGGGGCTAAATGTCCAGATTCTTTTTTTTTAAGAAAGCTATAACAAAATAAGCTATTGTTTTGAAATATCATGGCTCCTATGACAAGAAAAAATCAAATGTGATGAAAAAAAGGCCAAACAAATATATAAATGTTCATACCTTAGTACTACTAATTGATCTTTCATCAAGAATTAGATTAAGAACAGTATGTCAGCCGGGCTCGGTGGCTCAGTCTGTAATCCCACGCCTTGGGAGGCTGAGGTGAGTGGATCGCCTGAGCCCGCGGGTTCGAGACCCGCCTGGGCAGGCGAAACCTCATCTCTACAATAAATCAAAAAATTAGCCGGGCTTGGTAGCGCGCACCTGTAGTTCCAGCTACTTGGAAGGCTGAGGCGGAAGGATCGCCGGAGGCCAGCAGGTCGAGGCTGCGGTGGCCGGGAGCGGCCACTGCACTCCAGTCTGGGCGACGGAGTGAGACGCCAACTCAAAAAAATAAATAAATAAATAAAAAAATAAAGAACAGTATGTCAAAAAGTTGTTTTACAAAAGAAAACATAACTTAACCTCCCACATGCTCATGTACATATGTATAGTGATTCCTTAGGGGATGGGATTAGATAAAGTCATTTTACATTGAGCATACAGATTTTTTAAAAATTATTTAATAAGTGTGTATTCTTTTGCTTAACAAATAAAATCAAACATATCCTTATTGGAAATAAGAGCGCAACCTACGCCAAAAGCATTAGCTGCCAACACTAGACTTTCACCTTAGATGGGATAGACAGCTCAATGTGTACAATGAGCAAAAAGGATCGAAAAGACTTCCCAATGCTACTTGATCATTTTCCAAATGGTACCAGAAAACTGGAAGATTGAAACTGTGTTGTGCTGTTATTCTCCTAGTTCCTACTTTCAGTGATGTCTTCTGGAAGCCATGATACCTATTAACCTTGAATCCTCATTTTGTTAAATAATGTGTTATGTATCCTTTGACACAAGAGGCCGAGGACTGGGGAGCACAAGCGGCCCTTGGTGATTGCAGGGAGGGAGCAGCAATACATTAAGAAAGAGAAAGATACCATAATGGCACAAAAGGGATGCCACCAGCGGAGAAATATTGGAAACTTCTCAGTTTTATAAAGACCTTCTTTCTAAGAAGTGCAGAGACTCAGCTACTCTGTTCTAGTCAAATACCTAAAAGCATGAAAACCTTTTATGTATAATAATTTCAAAGCCACTATATGTCTTGTAATATTTTATCAGTAAACTATACAGAAAATCCTAAAAAATTCAATGAAAAATGGAAATGTTCTCTACTACTGGACTGACATAGAATAACCTCAGGAGGCACACATTCTCAAATTAAAAAAAAAATCAGACTGCTGTATTCTGAAGCAAGGTGCTTTATAGAAAAGTAGAGATACTGCAAAATTCAATTTATGCCTTTAGAGACTTTCAAAGTCCTAGTAAATATTTTACTGACCATTTTATGTTTTTTAGTAAATGAAGTGCATAAAGCACCAGAGCACCAGAAAAAAAATTGTTATTCTATTTCAATTTTATAACTCCTCTCGCATTAGTGGTATATGAGTTTATCTATAATATGTAATGATACAATACATCGATTCTAATAGGGTGTATTACAATATTCAGAATTCTCAAAGCACAGAGTAATAAAAATGCCTTCACTACACCTATAATTTTAAACTTCAAAATATAAACAGGGTTATATGCATAATGGAAACAAACCTTTTAAAATACTTGTATCTGGTGCTGTGACAAGCAAGAAAACTTTTATGTTGTCAATGGTTTTGGAGTGTATAATTAAGTTTTAATATTACAACTGAAACATGTTGTTTATGCAAAACTAAATCAACATGACTACAAAATAATCCAGGTAAAATACTATCCTAGAGCATAAATGTAATTTCTCTGCATAAAAGCAATAACTAGCGCAGAATTCAAGCAACAGCATGTAATCATTTGTGAAATAGCTATCTATTTTTCTTATTTCTTGAATAGGCATTGGATAGTTATCAATATTAATATCTCAACGAGATCTGTGACTACTGATGCTATAATTTTACGTATATATTTTCTAGGTATTGCTACTCAGTAATAACATTGTTTCTAAGGGAGCTCTAATGATGAAAATGTCAAGGAGGAATAAGAGAAAAAGAGGTGTTCTATCTTATAGAAAGAAGAAAGTCCAGACAAAGGAATGTAATGTTCTTAGTACTAAAGTTCGCAAAGTCATAGGCAAAGTTCTCTGTTTATTGGTTGGGTATAAAAATACAACCCAAGAGCAACAAAGTGGAAGGGTAGTGTCTTTTTGTATTGTGTTTCAAAATTAATGTTTACTAGATTTTCTGTTTTGTTGTTTTTGTTGTTGTTGATATCTCAACCAGATCTGACCATCTTGTTTTAGATCCATGGATGGCCATGACTTATTTAACAACTCTTACCAAATAAATTGAGTCAAGGCTTTATAATTAATCCTAAGAGATAAATATTACACTATGGTACTTAAATGGTTTTATCTACCAAGTCCTTTGCTAACTTTACAACTCTGGCAAGAGTCAGCTTTAAGATATGCATTTTTTCCTGAATGGTGCTATTCATGTTATTATCATGCAAAGAAGCCAATATATATTAACTCCAGTTACTGGCTATGAACCTTGCTCAGATATTTAACCTCTTTGCCTTTCTATCCCTTAGTGTCAGACTCTTAAAATGGAGGAAATTTTATTTACCTATTCTATTTTCTATCTATCTATCTATCTATCTATCTATCTATCTATCTTACAGAGTGTATGATAATTAAGTGAAGTAAGGCATATGAAGCACCTTACCCAGAGACTTTATGCGTGGCAAACAGAAATTTGATGTCATCTCTTAGTAGAAGTGTTAAATTATGTGAAGTATTAAATTACGGGATTATGTGGTAAAAGATTGGCCTCATCTTTTCACCATGATGGAGTTTGTGCACAAGAATGTTGTGAAAACTAGAGAGGCAGCCCTGGAACACAGTGAAGGTCAAGTATATGACCAATCTAGTTGTGAGTGATGGTAACTGGCTTGTAGTATGAGGCTGAAGAAATATTTTGAAAGCACACAAGGGAATCAAGGAAATGCCAGGGCTTTTGCGGCATGTAATCAGATGCTCATACAAACTCTGCCATGAATACTGCAATACAGTCTTGTAACAATACCGTGGGGGTTTCTTTACAGGCAATCTTTTCCATGGCTCACTGTGGATTGTCAAAATGCTCCAGGATGGCTATGTAAGACACTGAAAATAACTTAAGCAAGAGTTTCTGAGGGTTTGTAGTACTAAGACCCCAGAATTAGACAATGGAAAAACAGACAAATCTTCCTCCTTCTCCATAAATTAAAGCAATTGTTGGATCTGTATTAAACATTGTTTTTTTCTCTTCCTGGAATAGAAAAGCATGAGTACTTGATTTTGATGTGTTTCTTTGTCCACAGGATGAAGACTTTCTTATCATTTTTTTTTTAACCTTAGGCATCTCTAAAGTGATCTTCTATATATGAGCTCATTGATGCCAGAGGAAATCTATGTCATTCTCATAGGCTGGGAAAGAGTAAAGGGCTTTATCTACAAAAGAAGGATGAAGACACTTAGGAAAACTGGTAAAACAGAATAAGAACCATATGGGAAGTAGGAGATCAGGACTCTGGGCCTGGTTCTAATGCTACCATGATATGTAACCTTAAGTGAAGCCCTGGAGGGTTCTTGGTTTTATTTTTCTTGCCTATAAAATGTACCACTGGTCTCTGACAACTCACCTTTTACTTTCGGTCTACAGTGAGGAATAGATCTACGCTAGTCCTCACATATGGTTCATATACCTAAAATGAACACACAAATTCATTTCAGCCAATCACAAAGCTCTTAACTGATTTGTTCTCTTCTAGTCTTATTCCTAATCTATAGAGCTTATCTAAACCACTTGTATTCTTAAAAAATAGCAATAATAACAATAAGCCTTTCGATATTTTGGATAGGCTTCCAAGTGTTTTATGAATTGCCTGTGGGACTCTAATAATAGACAGTAAAATCTGAATTTGAACTTGAGTCCATCTCACCTCAACTTGTGGGCTATTGACCACTTCTCGAGTCGTCTTGATAAGAAGTCATAGGATCATCTGCTGAACCTTCTCCCAGGGATGCATCTCCTTTGAGCAATATCTAAGCTCAGTAGCTTAATTGATCAGGACTCTGCTTTCCTGATCAATTAAGCTGGTGAGCTTAGATATTGCTTAGGTATTAAGAGTGTAGAGGAGTAGATTGAAGGCTTCCTAAGAAAGCGAAGGTTGATTTGTGACATGGAAGATGGATAAATGCAAGAGAGTGTGGGATGTGTGTGGGGATATTTTTCCATGAAGAGCTCATAGCATATGTGAAGGTTTCATGGATGGCTCTGAACATTGTAGTGAAGAGTTTTGATTTTAACTTAGGAAGAATGGGGGGGCAAAATTTGACATTAGATTCACATTTTAAAGCAAATATGACTATATTTCAAAGAAAAAATTTAAAATTTGCATGAAATATCAAATGGTACGTTAATATTTTAAAATAAACATATTAAACACCTGTACTTAATGAGGTATTTTCCACATATTGAAAAGTATTTACTCTTTCCCAGATAGACATGACCTATATAATTAAGAACACATTATTTTCCATTGTAATTATTCTTTATCTCCATTTAGAACACAGGAAGGAGTTGCCAACTCTTTTTTTAGGAGGTAGCAAGGACTGGAACATCATGGTAAAGCGGTTGCAGTTGTAACATGGAAAATATGAGGCTTGGGTATTTTATCAATTCTGCATTGGGGATTAGAGCAGCCTTGACCCTTATTCTGGCTACTGCCAGTGTACAAAGCTAAACTTAGATTTATGTGGGTGTGATGCTAAGTCATGAATCAAACACACTGAGCATAGGTTTGAATGTTGGCCAAGCAGAACTGCTGCAGGACACAGTGTTATAAAAATATAAAAATGGTTTCTTTGCTGGTGTTAGATACAGGTTGTATTAATAGGAACATTAGTAAGTTCAGTATTGCATACCTGAATCATATTGCAGGTAATTCATTTGCAAGCAGTTCCACAAATCTTTTGTGAATAATTTAAATCTCCATGCGATAGTCTTCAGCTCCTAATTATACACTTTGAGAGTGTGAAAGCAATTTATTCACATATTAGTGCTTATTTAAAATCACTGAAGAAATTTTAATTCTCTGTACGACTAAAACTTTTATTTAAAAAATTAATCTGCTCACTGAATTGTTATTTATTTGATGGTATTGTTTCATGCAGATGGCCATGTAAATAATAATAATACGTTGTATTTCTATCTTCTAAAAGATAAAGTATATTTTTCTTGACATTTTATTTTTGGTATTTTTAACAAAAACTTTTTACACACAATTTAGTTTTAATAAAATTATAAACATACTGAGAGATAGTTATCTGCATATACTGTATTTTTACAAACATTACTAAATAGGCAAAGTGAGAAGAGCTAAAACTTAACACAGAACTTCAAATTCTGTAATGAAGAAATTTAAGAAGGCTTAAGGGGCCTGGTGCAGTGGCTCAAGTCTGTAATCCCAGCACTTTGGGAGGCCAAGGTGAGGGAATTGCCTGCGCAATGGGTTCAAGAATAGCCTGGGCAACTCGGCTAGACCTCATCTCTACAATAAATCAAAAAATTAGCTGGCATGGTAGCATGTGTCTGTAGTTCTGGTTACTTGGATGGCTGAGGCAGAAGGATCGTCTGAACCCAGCAGCTTGATGCTGGGGTGGCCATGAGCGTGCCACTGCACTCCAGTCTGGGTGATGGAGTGAGACTCCAACTCAAAAAACAAAAAAAAAAAAAGAAGGCTTGAGAGCTTGTACTTTTCTAGCATCATTAATTATGAATCTGACATCCCTATCTTTTGGCCAAGATCCTATGTGTAATAATAACAATGATGATGATGGCAATGATGGCGGGAAATAGTTATTACACATTTGTTGCTGTCTTGTTAGTCAATAACTCATTTCACTGGCTATATGTATGCTATATATATGACCCAGGACTCGTCAAAACTATACTGAATCTACAAACTGTTACTAAATTGTCATTAGGTCAAAAATTTTCTGAGTTTTCTTAAGGTTTTGTATAATTCAGTCTGATTGTATGTTATATTTTATCTTTTAAAAAACAAACATACGTTTTTTGACATAATTGCATATTCACATGCATCTGTAAGATATGACACAGAAAAATTTCTTGTACACATTTCTCAATTCTCCCAACATTGACGTCTTGCAAAACTATAGTATAATATCACAACCAGGGTATTGACATTGGTACAATCCACCAATCCTATTCAATTTCCTAGTTTTACTTGAAATCTTGTATATGTGTGTGTGTGTATGAATTAAGTTATATACAACCATATTAAAGATATGCATATTCTACATCTTTTTATTGTAAATCATCCAAACCAGCCAATGCAACCAGAAAAGCAGTTAGACTTTTATTCAACCATCAGTGAAGACGATAGACAATTGTCACTAGAAATGAGGTAGAAAACTGATTAATTTTTGAGTTAAACAAAAGTTGGCCTCCTAGGATTCCTCTCTAGTTCTCTGTGCCAAAACAAGGCGGAATTAAGAATATTCTTCTGGAAACCTCTATTAGATCTAGTAATTTATTTCTATCACCATGCCCCCAAACACAGCATTGCTTATCTATTCCCTGTCTGCCTCATCAGTTTTACTACCATGGTTTGCAATTCCAAGGCTAAGATCAGGTGTTGGTCAGTGTAGCTGTCACTCGTGACATTTCTTTCTGGACTCTATATTCCCTTAATGACTTACAAGTTTAATATACTATCAATTGCTCTAAGAAAAATACAGAGATGAGGACTACTAATTTAATCTGATCCTAGCATATTTTAAGACATATACCTGACCACCTCAGTACTCAAAATCCATCAATAACTCCTTTCAGGATTAAATTCAAAGTCTTTTGCATAACTTGCAGAGACTTTTACTAATTGGTTTTCTGGCACCTCTTCTCTCTCTCTCTCTGTCTCTCTCTCTCTCTCTCTCTCTCTCTCTCTCACACACACACACACACACACACACACACACACACACACACCCTTTACACAAGCCATTTCTATTGATTTGTGGTTGCAAAGCACGCTCTTGCCTTTTATGCCTCTGTGCGCTGCACTTGCTGCTTTTTCTACATGGAATATCTTCCCTATTTTGCCTGCTTGGTGCAATTTTACTTGCCCCTCAATCGCCAACGCAAGCAAAACGTACTCCCATCCCTGTTTCCATCCTATGTTATCTTCTTTTAACAGATCTGATTACTTCCTTCTTTTCCTCACTAAGCATAACTATCTTGCAAGAAAGCGTCACTATGACATTTACCAACAATTTTTCTGTTCTGCTATTATGAAGATCTGTGTTCCCTGCTCACAGAGCTTATAGTCATTGTCTTTATATCCTTAAAGCCTCAAAACTTGCTACAAAGGAATGGAGAATGTTTATTTGTGGGAGGAAGAAAGTAAGTGAGGGTAAAAATACATATGTGCATTTATTCTTCTTCACATACATTTTTATTTTAAATATTATGCAAATTGATAAAGCCTGAAGTTTTAGGGATTCCATCAACTGATGGGGAAAGTCATTTTGAGAAGAGGCTTCCAGGCACCAGGAAACTCAGAGCCTGTATGAAAAGCTTCTTCCAATCTCAGGTAATACTGGTCCAACTAACACCAACACTGAATGAAGTAGATTGTTGCTAAAGCATATTCTAGAAAGAGGTCAATTCATTTCTAGGGGAACATTATCTGAGATGTAGACAAGGCAGTACAAAGTAATTCTTATCTTAAATAATGGTCTAAAATCAAAGGGATGCACTTTCTACAGAAGGCGACAAGAAGGTACCAAAAGACTTAACCCCCAACAGCCCATGCGTGTGTAGGCTAGTTCCAGGATTAGCACAAGGGGCTTTGGCTTTGCCTTATGTAGAAAGCTGTAGGGAATGGTTCACTCCAGAGCTTCCTAGCTTCATCTACATGAGGAAGAACGTACAATTATGGTGAGGAAAATTTAAAAAAAATATAAGCTAACTCAAATTGAGTTATTTCTATTTAAAAAGTTAATTTTTTTAACCTTCACACAACAATCTATGAGTTAACACTATTTACCATAATGGAAATGGAGACACAGAAATAACAAGAAAATGATAGACTTTAATTCTACACAGTAAATCCTATCATTTTTTAAATGCAAACATTCAATAAATATTTGTTGAGCATCTATAATTTGACAGGTACAATTCTTGACACTAGACGCACGATTTTTTCTGTATGTATATATATATATACATATTTTATGTTTGAATATATATATATACATATATATATATAATGAGTCTTGCATGATAATGAAAATAAAAAAATCTGGTTTTCTATCATCAATTTACAAGAACAAACTTTTTCTCACATCCACGCACTTTGATTGGAATGTTCTTAGTATGGGACATTGATTAAAGTTAGGATGGATGTAATACCTGAAGGGTTTCTGATACAAAAAAAGTAAGCCCAAGAAAGTATAAGGCAGTTGCACTCTTCTAAAGTTTCAAATTTATTAGTTGGATCAAGAATGCCTCCAATTCTTGATTAGAAGGATCATTCCAGGTGGCTGCCATAGCAGTCTCAGACTACAGGAATCAAGGTTCAAAAAAAAAAAAAAATACCAAGAAGGGCACTCTTACTCAATGCAGCTCTGCAAGTAATTTTAAAAACACTTTATTGGATTGCGATTGACATACAGAAAGCTGTATGTACTTCACGTGTACAACTTGATAAGTTTGGAAAAAGATATACACATCCTCACCATAATCAATGTCGTCAACATATCCATCACATCCAGAGGTTTCTGTCTGCCCTCTTTAACTGTTGTTATTGTAATAATTATATTTGTATTTTTGTGATAAGAACACAACATAAAATCTACTCCCTTAGTAAAGTTTTAAACATACAATATGATATTATAAACTATAGACACTATGTGGTAGAGAATATCTCTGACTTATTCATCTTTCATAACTGACACTTTGTACTTGGTGATTTTCCTCCCATTTCTCCTCCCTCAGTTTCTGGAGACCCTCATTCCACTCTCTTCTGCTGTGAGTGTGACGATTTTAGATTTCTCATATATATGTAGTTCTCATCCTTCTGTGTCTGGCTTGCTTTTCTTAGCACATGGTTCTGAGCATGTTGTCAAAAATGAAGGAGTTTCTTTTATTTCAAGCCTGAATAATATCCAACTGTGTGTGTATAACACATTTTGAAATGTTATTCATCTTTTGAGGGGCAATGAGGTAGTTTTTATACTTTTGCCATTGTGAATAAGGCTTCCATGAATGTGGGAGTGCAGATACATCTTTGATATTCTAATTTGTTCAGAAATGGGATTGGATCATAAGGTAGCTCCACTTTAATTTTTTTAAAGAATGTTAGATTATTTTTCACAGAGGTTACACCAGTTTATATTCTCACCAAGAGTGTACAAGAGTTGCCTTTTTTTTTTTTTTTGAGTGGGAGTCTCACTCTGTCGCCCAGACTGGAGTGCAGTGGCCGCTCCCGGCCACCGCAGCCTCGACCTGCTGGACTCTGGCAATCCTTCCGCCTCAAGGAGTTGCCTTTACTCCACATCTTTGCCAACACTAATTATCTTTATTTTTTAAAATAGTTACTCTAAAAAGTGTGAGGTGATATCTCATTGTGGTTTTGTTCTGCAATTCTCCAATGATTAGTGATGTTGAGCACTTTTTTTTATGCTTGTTGGCCATGCTTATATGTCTTCTTTAGAGAAGTGTTTATTCATGTCCTTTCTCCATTTTAAGCTGGTTTTTTTGTTTTTGTTGTTACTTTTTTTTTTTTCTGTTGAGTTGTTTAAGTTCCCTATGTATTTTAGGTATTAAACCCTTTTCAGATATATGGTTTGCAAATATTTTCTTACATTCCAAGCGTTGCCTTTTTATTTTGTTTTTTTCCGTTGATGTGCAAAAACTTTTTAGTTTGACATCATTCCACTTGTTTATTTTTGGTTTTATTGCCTGTGCTTTTGGTGTCATATCCAAGAAATCATGGGAAAGGCTATTGTCAGGAAGATTTTCCCAGAATCTTACATTTCAAAATTTAGAAAATCAGTAACTTTGTTCATACCTATCCAATTCTAAGGTTTTAGTCAAAACAATTGAAACTTTGATTCAGCAGCAAAATTCACCTCAAATGTGGGTTGACTCAGAGGAGACTGCACCCAACACGCTGAACCAGATAGCACCAAGTTAATCCTAGTGTTACCATTTGCCCGATCCTTAGGGTTACCCAGTTTGATTAACTGCTTTCTTTCTCAATGTCCTCATCTTAAAGAGTGGTATCAATATGTAGCTCTTGCAATTTTTTTCTGAATTGAACGTGACACTCTAGGTAAAGTTACTGGCACTTACCAAACACTCCAAACAGAATCTAGTTGAGATTATTAGAGGTACAGAAGTGTGACTACCCTTCCAAAAAGACTGGATCACATAATACTGAGTGTTCAGTAAGGAATGCATCCACACACAGGGCTGAAGCAGTTTGAAACATACATACCTGTCTAATAATACTTACGTATGCTATTATATAACCATTTTTAATAACACAAGCTAAGCCAAATGATACATATTTCAGATCCATCACACATTCAATTGAGGTGACCCTCTCTATTTCTGATTTTATCTGTACTGTGTTGATTTTTTAGTTTGACTCTCAGCACCAAGTTTGATTCTCCTTTGTTGAAAGAAGCATATGTATTTTTTTGATCTTTACTTTCTAATGGTCATCACAAGATAAATTCATGGTAGTGAATAAAACCCTTATGTCATAAAAACACAGCAAGGCTGCACAATAGGATGCATTGAAAATTGCAAGGTAAACTTAAGGAATAAAGGAGGACTCCCTTTGCCAATTCTCTCACTGAAAGCAGTAATAGCAGAGGTGGAAAAATGCTTCTTATGTGGTAGGCACTGCTTCAAGAGCCTTACATAAGTCAGCATTAACTTTCACAAAAACTCTGTGAAGTAGATGTTACTATTATCCCCATTTTACACATAAGAAAGTAAGAGTATGATCATGACTGGTTGGTTTATCAAAGTCACATAGCTAGTGTCTATAAGAAATATAGCATGCTTTTATCTTTATTTGACTAGTACAGTAACACCATTATCCAATTTGCATGTGTAAGTGAATTATCATGAAGAAAATATTATTCTCTAATACGGCTCTTCACCGAAAAAGAACGGAGCTGCTATGCATAGGTGTGAAGTCTGTGCACTGCACAAAGGTACGATGCTGCTCCACTCAACAACCCATGAGATTTGTCTGGAAGGTCTGACCACCAGAAAGAAATATCACTTTTTAAAAATATTCACGTCCCCATATAGGTGATAGTGTAGCTGGAATTAGGAATTTGGGGAGAATAACTTAAGTTTTGGGGTGGATGCGGAATATCCTGTGATAGCCAAAAATCAAGGACACTTTCAATAGTGTCAGGAGACACTGTCTAAAAAGACAAAAGAGATTCTAATGGTTCTGCGATAATATCCTGTGTATTAATAATAATAATAAGTAATCTTATAATTGTTTATAAAATGCCATGAATTTATAGTAATATGCAAAATGGTAAATCTAACATAGCCGTACTAAAAGGTAATTTTAACTGATACATAATAATTGTACATATGTAGTCTTTTGGTATATGTATATAATGCTTAGTCAAATAAGGAAATTTAAAATAGCCATCACTCAAATGCTTGTCATTTCCTTGTGTTGGGAACATTTCAAATCTTCTCTTCTAGCTATTTTAAAATAGACAATAAATTGTTAAGTGTAGTCACTCTACCATTCTATCAAACAGTAGATTTGATTCCTTCTATCTAATATATGTTTGTACCCTGAACCAGCCTTTCTTCCTCCTGCTACCCCTGCCCTACTCATCATCTGGTAATCCTTATTGTACTCTCTTCTTTCATGAGATCAATTTTTTTAGCTCCAATACATGAGTGTGAATAAGATATCTGTCTATCTGATTTATTTTACTTACCACAATGACCTTCAGTTTCATTCATGTTGCAGCAAATGACAGGATTTTATTCTTTTTATAGCCGAGTAGTATTTCATTGTGTATATGTGCACATTTTCTTTATGTCTTCATCTGCTGATGGACGTTTAAGTTGTTTCCATAACTTGGCTATTATCAATAGTGTTTTATAAACAGGGGTGCAGATATCCTTTAAAAAAGGTAGTTATAATATAAAAGGTGGTTAAACATTATATTAATAAAATGTGAAGGCAATAAAAGTATAATAAAATGAGAGTGAGTCAGTTATTCACAATGAAGAGTAGGACTTACATAGCTGACTGATCAGCACCAATGATAATACAAAGTAATCGGGCTGGAGAAGAGTAAAGGAGGATAATTGCCATTGATAGTGATGCACTGATAAGGTCTGACAGTGGATATCAAAATAAATTTTCCATTGATTTCTTAAATGAGAGCTGCTCAAGAAAATTTCAATCCTCATATACCAGTAGACAGACAGTACATTCCTGGGGCCCCACTCACTATACTAATAACGCTTTCTTGAATTTCCAGTTACATGAACAAATAGAGTAAATACACCAAATGCCATGATGGCAAGTTAGAAATTTAAATAGTGATTAAAAATTTCAAGTTTCCAAAACTTAAATCTATATTGAATGTATGACTAACTTTTACTTGGTATAACACACAACACATAATTGTAAATGATCAAAGACTCAGTGACTCAACTCTGAACCATGTTTACCTATGCACCAAGATCTCTGCCAACAAGAAGCAATCCTTTCACATCCTAAAAGTCAGGAACTGATCACTGCAGCCTTGGGAAAAAAATTAAGAATTATACAGAATTAAAATCTTAGAAGCTAATAAATTGTATAATTAAACTGTGATTATATTAATGAGTTTTTAATCATTCTAATATTCTAGTTTCTTTTGTTTAGAGATAGTAAAACTTTTTCTTTCAATTTATTTGTCTAAAAAAATTACTAAATAAGTTTATAGGTATCCTTTCGAGTTCAATGAAATTAATGGTATTTAATTCATTTTGATGGGTTGTATAGTGCTAGAGTAATATTTGGATTTTGATTATGTAATATATGAATAAATGTTGTATTTTAGCATAATAGTTAAATGCATGTTGGCTACTAAATATATTTCTAAGGAAATCAAACCAAAGGCATGTAATGTGACTGTTTTTTCACACACAAAAACCCTGCAGACATTAAGAATCTCTGAACAATACAAATAAAATTCTCTATTAGGTTGAGGAAGACAAAGAAAATCTTTCAAGTAAAAGTAAGGTATGAATGTTAAGGCTGAAAAGAGTAAAACAGAGAAGAAAAAACAGAAGAAATTAATATGGGCCAGGGTTCAGAAATGTAAACATATAAAAGTCTTAAGGATATAAGCTTGAAAAATGTAGGAAGTGAAAAACTTGGCAATAGATATAAATCGAGGTGATACAGGTGGGGCAGCCGTGAATGACAATCTTCTTTTTCTTTTTCTTTTTTTGCCGCAATCTTCTTTTTCTTAATGAATCTTTAATTCAGCTTAATTTTCAATTCAGTCAGTTGAATATGTTGCAGGCAAAATTAGAGCTGAAACTTTGAAAAGGAAGATTTCAGATAATGGGCAGAATTAACTTGAATTGGGAGACAGTGGAGACAGATCATCTGAGGGCCGATGCTATACTTGCCAAATGGAGCCGAGCTCGGGTGGCACAATGAGGTTGTGAGAGGAGAGTGACAAGTAGCCGCACAGCCTGCGCCTGGTGAATCTGTATGCAGAGGAAGGAATGGATGGACAAAAACTGCCCTTATATTTGGAGCCTGGGAAATAGCCATCCAGAGGCCCATTCATTTCCAGAGCAGAAAGTCTTCTATTATTCCTCAGAAAGATTTATCTTTGCAGCTTGGCACTCACAATGGTATGTATTTAAGGACACACAAACATATCACTGTCACTTCCATTGTGAGCCACCCTGGGAATTTCAGGTACCCCATAGTTGAGTCAATAGCCCAGTAAAATAAATGTCTCCCTTTAATCTTCAGCTCCACAAGGAGATGTTTATTATGTCAGAGGAAAACATTTTTACTTTGGGTCTCTGAGTTCATGTTGTGGACAATCGTTTCTTTGGGTGCTTGAGTGTGATGAATTATAACTGTGAAAACGGTGACATTTTAACAAGAACCAGCCCAGCGATTGTTTGCCTGAGGACAAATCTCCTACTCAAGTGTTACAAACATGGTAGCTTTGAGAAGGTCCAGGGGCTCACGATAGGAAGTCAATTAAGAGATAAAATGATAAAAAACAATTGGCCTGATCTCATGCCAAGCACAATCTAGAGAATGGACTTTTTTTAAAAATGGTTTTTCCTCACTCTGTGTTCTCATTATAATCCCAACTTCCAGCCAAATCCTACCTTCCTTTCAAGTGGAAGTTGCAAACTGATGACCCTCAGACTGGATCAGGATAACAAGAAACATGCTTTGTTAGGAGTTCAGAATGTGAAAAAGTAAACCATAATTTTCTTTAAAATATTTGAAAACAAGAAAAGTTCACAAATAAATATGAATCCCTGGCTTCTTGTGAAAAAAGTTGAAGGTCTAGGAACATTTGCCTTCCTTCCCGGAAAGACATATAACTGAAGCAGCTAGTACTTGGAGGTATGGCAATAGAGAGTCCAGCCCCAGGCCAAAATCCTGACCCAGTCATGGATGATTACAAGGCTTCCTCAGGCAAGTGTCGCAGGGAAACCTGTCCTCCTCACCCCAGACTTGGGAAACTGCCCTCCTTACACCAGACACATGCATTGCCATTCAGGCTCAGCAGCTTTCAGGTTGGCCGTCATTAGATGTGCAGTATCTGCATTCTTAGCCCAGGCAACTCCATGGGGAGGGCTTCTTGTCCTGAGGGGCCTTCCGGCAAAACAATTCTCTCTGCTTTGACTTAGTCCCTTTCCACTCTTAGCCTTTTCCATTCTCCCTAGCCCCTGCCCATGGGTCCGTAAAGAAGCAGAAGCCTCTTACTTTTTGGCAGTGAGACAATTTCTGCTATCTGTGCTGATCTACTTGACTCTTGCCAAGTGCAGTTTCATGGGGAAAAAAATGGAACACCAAGGAGCCTGTATCTCTCCTTTGTCCCACGTGCTTACACTAAGTGAATAAAGTCTTGTTGTTACTTTTAGTATGATTCTTCGTTCTGACTGACTACTGGGACACCTACATGATCAACAGTGGGTGCCAGCTTTGGCTCCGTCTCAGACCATTTCTTGCTATCTACTTTGATATCATCTACCTTGACACATCTGTTTATACCTCACATCTATTGAGCATTTACATTTGAATCCCTGCTCTAGGTATAGCTCCATTCCCACTTTGTTCAGTAATCCTTGACCACATATACCCTGCTGATGTCTTCTAAGTTTATGTAGCTTCTTGCAGCTCACGTGTGGTTCAGCCCTAAGAGAATCATCCCATGGAATCTTGATACAGATGCAGTATCTCGGATCTCACACCAGACCTGTCAAATCGTAATTTGCACCGTAACAAGGTTCCCAGGTAGTTTGTATATGAATTAAAATGATAGAAACACAGGGATTGAACACCATTCTGGATCTTCCAAATTAAAGTAATTTGTGTTTTCCTATTTCATATTGATATGGCATCCCTTACAAAGTAGACTTCATACATCTCGGTGGCATAGGCTGTGTCCTGGGAAACTTCTGTGGTACATGCTTGTAGGTGAACTAGCAAAGACTGGTAAAGACAGAAAGTAAATGTAAATCATTCACCTAAAATAAATTTGCTCCTTTTTTTTGCATCCACCTTTTTTAAACCTGCACCACGTTTGTGACCACAGATAAAGATACCAGAAGGACAAGTGAGAGTGGGCATGACAGTCGCTTCCAACCTATCTCATCTCATCCTGACATGCTCTGTTCTGGTATTTGTTTGACCATATTACTTGTCTCAAGACACTCGGCAACTGGTGGCTCCAACTTTAACTGTTGGACTTGGTGTTTTAAACGCAGTGTCCTTAGGTTGACTCAAAGCACTTGCAAACATTCTAACTTCTCCGATTCACATCTATCTCGGGTAGTATTTCTTATCATTGTAACACCAAGATTGAAACTCTGACATGGACTCTCCAGCTGGCATTTTATCCAGCCCAAGTTGTATTTTTTAATCTGCTTTTAGGCCTAAAAGGTGTGTCTAACCTTTTTCAGATAGCACAGTAATCACCCACTAAACATTTGGTGGATGTATATTTATTTTAAATAAATTAGTGGAAAGGCCACCAAACTATGGCTTGTGAGATGGTAGTCTGTTGTTGTAAACTAACTTTTTATCAGAACACAGCTATACTCATTCAGTTGCATATTGTCTATGATTGTTTTCACTCTACAAAAGAAAAGTAGAATATTTGTGATAGACAATATGGCCCTCAAAGTTTAAAATATTGCCTTCTAACCCCTTAGGAAAAAGTTAATAGAATTAGTCAATTTTGTGAAGCAAGTCAACAACTAACTTGGCAGACAAATGACTATGTGATTTCGTTTTTCAGCTTTAAACTTGCCCTGTGCACTTCAAGTTAGTGGGTGACACTGAAAGAAACACAGAAACTATTTTTTAAAATGAGGCAAAAGTTCACCTCATATTTTTAACCATGATAGACAACCTATAATCCATGTGCCTCCTGAATTTGTTTCTAGTTCTCAGTTTTCAATTCTTTTCCATGTGAAAAAATTTGAAATTCTTTTCATGTATAAGTCCATTTCTTTAGCTTATATCTTTAACACAGGTATATTTATTTTATGTATTTGTTCACCAGTAAGTGACATGACTCTAATATGTCTATAAAATTATGCTAGTGACTAAAGGAAACAATATAAACTACAAATGTGACAGTTGGTTCATGGTCTACAATCCATATAGGATTATATGAGCAACCTCCAATGATGACCAGATTTTGTTAAGCTAACCTGGCTGGTGAATGGCCTCTTTCTGTGCATTTATTCAATTAAAGGGGATAAAGATAGTCAGGACTTCAGTCCCTATAAAGAAAGAGTTGAACTACATTGACATAACTTCAGCATGGTCTCAGTGAAACAGAAATGGATGTTTATAAATGACAGGGTAGCTAAAAACAAGAAGTTATACGTGAATGGCCCCTGCCAATAAAGAAGGTAGGTGCAGTCCCCTGCCCTAGAAATGCCACCCCCAGAACACATTTTCAAGTCTTCATATTCTTGTGCAGCTCCTTTCACCTCCATTTGTTTTAAGTTGGGGTCTCTGTCACCCACGCTGGAGTGCAGTGGCACAATCACAGCAATCAGTGCCTCTAACTCCTGAGCTCAGGTGACCCTTTAGCCTTAGCTTCCTGAATAGCTGGAAATACAGGCATGCACAACCATGCCAAGTTAACTTTAAAAATGTTTTTGTAGAGAAGAGATCTTGCTATGTGGTCCAGGCTGATCTCAAATTCCTGAGCTCAAGCGATCCTCCCAAAGTGCTGGGATTACAGGCATGAGCCACCGTGCTTTGCCCTCTCTTTTCCTTAATCACGTTCACGTCTATTGTCTTTACTAAAATAAGTATCTGGAATGCTTTAAACATGACTTAAAATTTAAAATGAACACATATAAAATTTGCTTAAAATATATTTACATGATGGCAAGGGCATTTTTCAGTCTTTTTTTTTTTATATATAAGGCAACCATGGCATGTTGATGTAAATGAAAAAGGTGCTAGAAGACAGAATTGCTGTTCTGGGTGAACCCCTTTGCCTCCCATGAGGTGCCCTTCCTGGAAAGCCTGGGTTGGACACACGAGGGACAATTGAGCTTTATATCTGTTGTTCAAAAGAGCAAAGGTGAACAATATTAGGGATAAGTTTTCTGACATAGAAACTTGAAATCCTCTTAGAGCTAGTCTAGATCAAAATAGTGACGGAAAAATATTACTCCATTTTTCTGAAGAGGTACTTAAAAGTACCATGAGCAGAGTGAAATCAAACAAGCTTGTTCTACAGATTGTGAGTCCTTAGAAGAAAGATTAAGAATACAGCAAATTCTTCTATTATAAGACAGTTGCAACACCACTGTAATAACAGCATATTTTGAATGAATAGAACTTCAAGTTAGAAAGATGATCAACTTAACTGATAGTCTCTATCCAGTTTTGTTCCTCCTGGACTCAAATGTGTTCTCTACATTGGAACCAGAGAGGGGTTTTGAGATGGAAATGTGACAGCCTCACCACTCATAAAACACGGTTATGGAAATGCCCAAATGCTTATGATGACCAACACAGGAGCCATATAATCTAGCATCTACCTACCACTCTATATTCCCCTCGCCCTAACACACAGGTTAACACCACACCCACCTACACCAGTACCCCCCCACACACATTCATATACACTTGAAATCTGTTGGCTTTAAATTTCTTTTTTAGAATTGCTCTGTTTCTTTTTACCACAGGGCACTTCCATAAGACGACTTCCTCCACAAGAACTCCTCCCATCTCCCTTTATCCAGTCAACTAACTCTGATCATGTTAGCAAGATCTTCTCTTTCTCTAAAAGTATTTATTATGCACCTCAAAGAAGAACATATTTTTCTATTGTATGCTTTTAAGAAGTCCCACCCTCTTTTGAAAATAGGACTTATGTCCACTCTTATTTTTCATTTAGACATATGCTTATTTTAGAAATACTTTAGAGATTGCTAAGTTTTACGTCCACGAGGTCAGGATCTTCTATGATTCTGTCTGTCACTCAAAAAAAAAAAGAAGATTGATTGAAAGAACTGAATGATTAAGTCAACATCAGTGGATCCAGGGAACACACAGGTGTTATCCTTAGTTCACCATTTAACCTTGCTGGTGATTTTACATTTGTTTAGTTTGAAGTATGAACTCTGATCTTACTTTTTTTATTAGAAACTCTGTGGGAAATGTGAGATTGCTATCTATTCTGCATAATAAAGAAACTGAGGCAAGGTAAGAGGAAATCATTTTCACAAGTTCCTTCAATAAGGAAAGTCAGGTAGGTATAGAAATGCAACTTACATCTGAATTCTACCCAAATTACTTTTTTTTACGTCATGTTTGAAGCTTAGCTATCATTTTCTCCATTATCTCCAACACAAAACACACACACACACACACACACACACACACACACACACACACTTTCTCATAGAATTCCTAAAATGTGGTAATTAGGCATTAGAAAAATAAAAAAGAGACCAAAGGGGGAATCCAGATTTGGCACAAATAATAAAGTCTTCAGAATCACATAGGCCTGGGGTAACTCTTAGCACTACCCTTTACTGGCTATTTGATGTTTCATAAATTAACTAAATTGTATAATCTTGAATTTTCTTTCATTATAAAATAGTGTCAATTCCTTGTATGGATTGTGAAAAAAATCTAAATAAGTCTTTATAAAATGTCAGTTATGATTGTTGGCACATAGTTTGTTTAAATATAAGTTCAGGCCAGGAATGGTGGCTCATGTCTGCAATCCCAGCATTTTGGGAGACCGAAGCAGGAAGATTGCTTGAGACCAGGAGTTCAAGACCAGCCTGAACGACATAAAGAGACCCCATCTCTACAAAAAAATTTTTAAAAAATTATACAGACATGGTGGCATGCACCTGTAGTCCTAGCTACTTGGAAGTCTGAAGCGAAAGGATTGCTTGAACCCAGCAAGCAGGTCAATGTTGTGGTGAGCCATGACTGCACTGCACTCCAGCTTGGGTAACAGAGTGAGACCCTGACTCCAAAAAAAACAAATATAGGTTAGAGTTCAGCCAGTATCATTTAATGCTATGTTCCCCTGCTAGATTTCCTGAACCTCATGGTCTCTGATTCACATTGAGACTGAGCCAAGCGTGTCATCAGAATAAGGTGCACTTGTGGGATTTATACTTGGCATCAGCAGAAGGATAAACATGCAAATTTTTCTGAAAAAAAAAAAAAAACACATTGAGGCAACAGGCTCTTATTTGTAAATAAAAGAACCCAGCATTACATTTTTTGACCTTTGAATAAGAGTTTTTCTTACCTACTTTTTAAAGCATTTGGACAACTATGAATCATGTTTCTAAATTAATGTACTCCATTATCTAAGTCTCTGAGAAGGAACAGAAACTACCCCAGTGTGCAGCATCTGAAAGAAATCTGCACCTGTCTAAATGCAAACTCTTCTGAAAACAAATGAAATGCAGGCAACTATTGTAAGGATAGGGTCCATTAATACCAATCTGCAGCTAATGTGTTTATAATACAGATTTCTAGTGATAATATCAGAACACTTTCTGGGTTATCCACCTATGCTTCTTTCTGGTTATTTTGGAATCCATCTGAAGAAGAGTGTGGATTCATTGGAGTTCGAGGTTACTTAGTATTGGTGGACACAAAAACCCCTGGTGTTTTTATCTCAAGCACTTGGTGTTAAAGATAAATGCAAATAATATTTTTTCAAGTATATTTTCACATTTGTAGGGCAAACCCATAGTGAGAGAGTAAATAAAATGTATTTCCTTTAAAGAACTGCTGGATAGTCAAGTTCAGTGGTATAAGTTTACTTTAAAACGTCAGAAGGACAAAATTTTATCTGCTAAACCCATAGGTTATAACTGTGTCTTCCAAACTGAGCAATTATTCTGTCTGTGAACCCTCAATCCCTCCACCACCCATCATTTCCTGCCAATTCTTAGAACTCAGCTCCGTTTACTTACTTTCCTTTTCTCTAGCTACATCTATAGAATGTCAGGTTTTTGAAGTACCAGAGAGAACATGAAATCAAGGAGGCAGAGAGCATGGAGGAAGAAAAGGAGTCTGAAGATTGATTGAAATAATAGCAAAAATGTATTGAGGTCTTTCTTTTGCATTTATTACATAAACAGCAGGGCATTTTGGAAGGTCAGAATTCTGTTTATAGCAGAAGCGATGCTATAAGCATTTCCAAATGTGTAAACAAAATAATTATATACAAAATATGTGTCCCATATTTTACCAGCAAAAAATATGAAACTTGGTCCATCTTGTGAATGAAAGGGCAGACATTTAAACCTAGTTTTGCATAATATTCTTAATAATTTTTAAACACCTTTTCAGTACAATGCTCGTTAAAATAGTCAATGAATAACAAGCAGTAAGTAAATATAAAAGAAACCTTCATGGTCATTAGTTTTACACTTTAAGGAATTCACAATTATTAGGTCAAGTATTCATAATGTATGTAAATTAAACTAACAGATACACTACAAAAATACTAGTATTCAGGCAAATATTCCCAAAATGGGCAAAAATGAGTAAAAATAATAACTCGTTAGAGTAAGAGAACAGAAAATCTACCAAAGTTCCCTGAAGTGTGCATATACAGTAAACATATAGGCATGGAATAAAAAAGATAAATAACAGTAAATGGTTGAGCAAAGACTTAGCATCCATGAGGCTCATAAAAATTAAAAGCATTGCCAGACTTTGCTGTTAATAAAGAGATGTGAAATTATAAAAGCAAAAGCAGCATTTAGACCAGAGATAGTCTACTGATGTGTGCCTTTAAGCTTATTGTTGGTAAGTGGAAGGAATGATTAATACTCCTGTGGCCACTGGGATACATGAGTCATGAATGAAGGAATCTTGGACGGTGTATGTTCCTTGAAAGAGTCCAGGTACCTAGAATAAGGCCTAACACAATGAGGACACTCATGACATATTTAATGTATAGATCTTCATACCAATACATTTGAAATATTAGGTTAAAAAAACAAATTCTTAGAGAAAAAAAATCTGATTCAAGAAGGACTAGAAAATCTTTAAAAACTATACGAACCTTTAAAATGTATAATCAGTAGTACATAGTCACTAGTAGAAAACCTGTGTTAAATATTCAAAGAACGGATAATTCCAATCTTACTTATTCTTAATATAAGCATTCACAATTTGTTTTGTTAGTTAGTATAATCTTGATATCAAAACCAGAAAAGGATTATGTAAGGAAAAAGCTGAAAAACAAGCTTGTTCATTGATGTAAATGTAAGTGTCCTAAACAGACAGCATCCAATTACGGCAGATTTATGAGTAAAGATTCTGTGGCAAATATCCTACTTCACAAACAACAAACCCAGATACCTCACACTCTTATGAAACAACTGGGTTCATATTTGTTAAAAGAATTTTACAGGGACCATCCAAAACACAAACAAACAAGCAAACGGACAAATGAAAGTTGACCCCGCAGGCATATGACAGTTGGGGTTATGTCTGCCAGTGCTGAAGATACTAGATCTTAGGTGTTTGTAGAGGTTCAGGAATGCCCAGGAACTAGATGGGAATGCCACGTCTTCTGGGAGTGTGTTGAAAGAAACTGACCTGGATTAACAAGCAGCAAGGAATTATTCTGTCCTGGGATTAATTATTGACACAAACAATTGTGGGGATATTTATCCATTGATCTATAATTAGTGAAGGCAATCAAATCTAAAATTCCCAGATTTAGACATGAGGGGGTAAACTTGCCAGAGGATGACTTTAGCTACCAGCAGAAGCTAGCCTCTTGTGCAGAAAAGGTCTAGGCATCCAGATACAAGGAACTCCCGTAGAATAAAATCAAAGTTGATCATACAAGTAGTTTGGTATTACCTTGTTAAATGAATGGGCACATATCCTATGGCTGGTATTTCACTATTTTTGTATACATTAGAGATAGTATTGCATTCATACACTGGGAGATCTGTTTGGACATATTCGTAGTAGCATTGTTCATAATATTCAAAAAATGTTAAAAGTTATCCAAAGCACCATCAACATCAGATGGAATAATTTATGGTATATATATAATACTGTACAATAGTGAAAAAGAAATTACTGAGCTACATGTTGATAAATCCAGGTCCATAATTTTGAGTGGGAAAAAAAATCAAGTAATACAGTAATATGTACAATATTATTTCATTGAAAACAAGAAAATCTAAAGAGTAGCAAGGAAGGATAATTAACACAATGTCTAAAGTTATTTTAGGGAGCAAGTAAGAGCATTTGAAATTTATAAATGCACAAAATACCTCAAAAGTTCAGACAGCATTCCTGTTCTTGACGGTGGGGGCCACATGACTGTTTACTTGTCATTTTGTTTTTTTAATGTCCATATATGCCATATGTGTACGTGTAAGTGTGTGTGCATTTAATTTGTATGTATGTATGCTATATTTTATTCTTTTAACAAAGAGTTGGTCGCGGCTAGATTGTGACAGCAGCCCTTCACTATGAAATCATGCATGTGAACCAAAGTCCTATTCTCCAGGGCAGAGAAAATAAGGGAAAAGATAAAGATGGCTATTTGTACATGTGTGTATGTGTACTATGTGGTTAACCAAGACCATGCAAACTGGAGAGTCACACAACCCCTATAAGTGAAAAGACTACTCCTCAGCTCCAACCAAATGAGGCCCCTAGGAATACGGCCTGGGTATTTTAACTTTTCAGAGAAACCAGAAATCACAATTTTTGTATAAATTTGTGACTTGTTAAAAAATTCCCACTTTTAAAGGGAGATCCAAACTTTACCTGTACAATGATCACTTCTATACCTAATCCTGAATTGTACCCCACATCTTTAAAATAAAATAAATTTTAAAAAATTCCTGCTTTTACAAAGCACTTCCGAGACACTTTTTGGCCAGGTTGATCAACATGCAAAATTGCTACCTGTTGTTTTATTTTTGTCTTGCATGGGGTAATCCTAAGGGAAACCCTGGGAATCCAAAATTTGATGGGAATCGAACACTGAGATCCTGAGAAGACTTAAGAAGAGCAAGACAAAAGGTGGGCTTTAAACAAAATATGCTGCTGAAAATGTGTTGGATCAGAAAAGAGGGTGAGCAGGTGATCAGACAGCTCAGGTAAAGCATAGTAAGGAACTGAATGGGCAAAGGATTGCACGAACACACTAAGGAAGGAGGCTATTAGGACTTTTGTGGAGCTGAAATGTAGCAGCATTGAGGCTTTGTGTTCCCCCAGAGGAATGTTTTTCATGTCTTTGTGATCAGTGGTGACATGACATGAATAGTCTCTGAAAACATGAAGGCAGTACAGAGGTGAAGAGCAAGACAATAAGTCCTACGCGCAAATTCTTTTTTTTGTTTTGTTTTGTTTTTGTTTTTGTTTTGTTTGAGTTGGGAGTCTCACTCTGTCGCCCAGAATGGAGTACAATGGCCGCTCCCGGCCACCGCAGCCTCAACCTGCTGGGCTCTGGCGATCCTTCCGCCTCAGCCTTCCAAGTAGCTGGAACTACAGGCGCGCGCTACCACGCCTGGCTGATTTTTTTATTTATTGTAGAGATGAGGTCTTGCCAAGTTGCCCAGGCGGGTCTCGAACCCGCAGGCTCAGGCAATCCACTCACCTCAGCCTCTCAAAGGCACGGGATTACAGGCTGAGCCACCGAGCCCGGCTATACGCTCAAATTTTAAATCTGGCTTGTCCATTGTCTGGAGATCCAATATAGATGTTAGAAACATAATCTGCAAACTAGCTTATATTCTCTGCAGATGTTGCAAATACAAAATCAGAGTATGACTTAAAGAGAGAAGGGTCTGAGACTGATGATGAGAATTGAGACATGAAATGAGGTGAGAGTGACAAGAGAAAGCACATGTAGAAACAAATTTTGTAAAATATGAGTGTGTTCCGTTTGAATGAATGCATTTGCCACAATTTTAAAACAAAACATCCTCACTATAACGCTGTTTTGTGTAGCACAAAGAATGCATGTTTTGGAACTAACTAGTTCGGATTTCTTTTGTCCACAAATAAACTGCTTTGTAATGTGTTCAGGTTATGAAAACTCCATAAGCTCTAAGCTTCACATAAGCTGAAGGGAGATGTAAGAATTGATGGTTGTACGTTGGATAAAACAGTGACAGACGTCATAGAGATTCAACAAATGCTAATTCATCTCTACTTTTCCTTAGAACATATTTTCTCAAGACACTGCAAGCTGGATGACACATGATGAGTTCTTTAGAAGCATGTGGCTGAAAAGAGGTCAATGTGCAAGGTGGTTATCGTGAATCAACCTGTAAGAAAGAAGTGTGGTGGCAGCAGCGCTGGATAGACATCAAATTGTGATGCTGACCCAGTGAAGGGTGGGGAACTGTGGATGAAGAATTGCTTGTCCAAAGTCGTCTTGTATTGGTCCTAACCGGCAAGCCTTCACACCCTGCCTCAACCAGTCTTTGGGTTCCCAGTGTCCTTGGAAGGGTGTGACAGTGGACAAGGCAGCACACTGCAGTTCAAGCAGACCCTAAAGGGACTGACATCTGGGGGCTGTCTGAAGCTCACACTAGATGCAGCTGGGTGTCATGTCCTTCTTGAGTGGAGATTGAGACAGTGCGTGACTGTGACGTTGTGTAAAGCTCAGCCTTTTTTTGTTTAAATGTGACTCACTGAGGGATGACACTGAGTCTCAATTACATTTACAATAATAGTAATCATAGCTGACTTTGTTGGTGCCAACTGCACATCCAGGCACTGTCCTGAAACTTTATATGCATTACCTCAGATGAAGAACGGAATGGGCCACACAGGTAGAAAGTGGCAGATCTGTGCGTCAAATCAAAGTATTTGGGCTCAAGAGACATCCTTGCCTGTGTGGCTTGGCTGTGTCCCCAGTGCGTAGCTGGCAAAGTACCTGGGCACATATCCGACCCTCAACAATTTCTGCTTAATTGAATTGATGATACACAGTGTACACATCCTCTGGATGTTTATGTATGGCTGTTGGAGATACTCATTCATGCATAGCAAGTGGTGTTTGTATAAACATATTCATACATAGCAAGTCATGTTTCCCATATAAAAAGTCTTGCAAAGATAAATTCAGAACCAAATCACTCTGCAAAACCTGTGTTGATTAGTCTTTCAAAATAGAACTCATCAAGGACTGGCTCATTTGATTCCCTTGAAGGATGTAACTACCAAGATATACTCAGGAAATTTTCAAAAATCCATTTGGAAAAGGGGAATAAAAATTTCTAGCTATAGAAATACCTAAATCTGGGCAAATGCCTCAACTCTCTAGACTTCAGGTACCTAAAGTTAATTGGGGATACTAATATAATTACTTATTTCATAGTGTTGTTGTCCAAATTAAACAAGTGAATGCCTACAAAGCACTTAGTGTTATTTCTGGCACATGTATTCAGTAAGGGCTGGATATTTCTATAGTTATTTTCATATGAATGGAGCACCACCTTTCTTCAGAATTGCTAAATATTAGCCACCAAGCCAATTCCAGGAGAGACGGGAAACAGACTCTGTCTCTTGGTGGGGCATGACAAGTGTCTTGAAAAATATATGGAAACAGAAGGAGTATTTTGATGTTTTTAATTAAATTTCTTATTGAGATAATGGTAGACTCTCATGCAATTGAAGGAAATAATACAAAAAGATGTATTATTTTCCCACTTTTCCCCTATGGTATCATCTTCAAAACAACAATGCAGTATCTCACTCATATGTTAACATTGATGCAATATGCATTCTACCACACAAGTAGATGGCAATGCTGGGCTATGTCTGTTTGGCACAAAAGCTGTGCTTTTAACCATTGTGGTAAACAGCATCTGACCATTGTATTTTTGCAAAGACAATAAAAAGAAAAAGCATGCTGGCAAACTCAGTATCCATCACTGTTTAGATTGAATAGTTTATTTTTGTAGTTCCAATAATAACAGAATAATAGCAGGTCCAAATGTCTCCATCCATCTCTCAATCCTCCAAATATTACTGTCCATAACTATGTCTAATAAATAATTCAGTGTAATAAAGACCATAGAGAAAGTAAAACAACCACAACTCACTATATTCTTACTATGTACTGATTTCTATAATAAATACTCAGTTCGTAATACATACTCAATTATAAACCCTAGTCTTCACAGAAGTCCCTAATATGTAGATGCTATTGTTCATTTTCATTGAACAGGCAAGTAAATAAAAATATGAAAAATACGATGAACATAAATAATAGGCATAGAGTTTTAATGTTTTTAGGTCATAAGCTATATTAAAGCCTAGGTTAATATAAAATCAGATTCCATAATCTGAAAATTTGTATCTTTCTCTCCTGGAAATAAATTGTCCAAGTAATAGAATGAAGAAAGCTTGAATTAAAAAGAGACCACTTTTCTATTTTCTACTTAACATCCATTTGACCCATCTTGAATCAGCAGAAGTGAGAGTTACCAGTTAATTTTCATAGCTCATGTTACAAGCTAGTGACTTTTGCGTATTAGATGACTTTTCACAGCACTATCTCCTCAGTCATGAAAGACTGAAAGCATTCTTGAATGAAATTTGAAATTGTAATGGTATTACTAGATACATGTATCGAACAGTAGCAGATTTGTTTTTCTAAAAACAAATCAGCAGCAAGGTTTATTAGTTAACTGGAACAATGGAGTATTGCCTCTGACCATCTTCAGAGATTTATACTTGGGCGCGTTTTTAAAAGCATGTGTTTTTTGTTGTTAATATATCACTTATAGAAGGTTTGAAGGAAAGTAACTTTTTTGAAAATCATTAAGATATTTCATGGCCTATAATTTCTTTAAGAATATAAAGTTCTACTACTGTAACTAGCGTGACTTTTTTTTAAAGGAACTCATGTTAAAGAGAAAAAGCTGAGATTAATAAATTTTTAAGCATTTACCGAAAATCTAGAAAACTGCTCTGCAGTGTAAAGCATATAAAATAAACAGTTCTGGTCAATTTACATAAATAAAAACAGTGTATACAACTACCAAAATATAAAATAGTATGCAAATGCTGGTTATAATTTCTCATATACTTCCACTAACATGATATAATAGTGACAAAGGAAAAGTGATTTTTCAGGAAACTTATTTTAACTAGAGGCGCTTTCCCTCCCACCCCTTCAATGTTGACATGCTTTTAGGCACTGTCCTTGATCCTATTCTCATTTTTCTCTCCCCCTGTCCTGTCAAGTGAAATCACAGCAAATGATGCCAGCACATCCATTGCTGGCTCCGATGGGACAGCAGGAGTGCCAGTCTTCCAAACTCTTAGCCAAAGTGGAAATGGCATAGTTTATCCAACTCTGTCAGGCAGCAGCCAGCCAGTGAACCACACCATCAATCACCTCCACCCATTGCATGACTCATTCACTCACCCATGACTTGTGAATTGAGCTCTGTCTTCATATGTTCCTAGGCAACTTCTGTATCCCTGTTATTATAGCTTTCCAAAGCCTGATTCTGCTTTCCTAGATATTTTTCGCATATTTACAAACATAATAGATTTCATTAAATAAAAGGGTCATAGAATCTTCATTTTGTGAAAATTGTATTTATAGCTCTAATTTGCATGTGGATTTAAGTTCATAGGCAGAATCTTTTCAACAACAGAAGCAACATAACAGTTATATATACATAACAATACATACATAAACATATATATATATATATACCCATGACTCAAAAATCCGGATCTCCAAATCAGAACTTTTTTCTGATTTCCATTTAAGAGAATGCATCTAATTCCTCTCTGTAACCTACCTTTGTGGTAGAGTAGGGGACTGATAATTCATGAATAAGTGACTGGAATTGGTCTATCAGTTCTCTATTCTGGTTTCCCCTATCTGATTTACAGTAGGATTGGAATGACTCTTTCCTATGATTTCTTACACTTTGACATATAGTAAATAATCAGCTTTTAAAAGACTTTGATATCTAATATTCATATAATACATTTTTAGTACCATCAGTGTTATTTTGTATCTTAGTTATTGCTAAAGTAGTTACCTTCTAAAATAATATCATGTAATTAACTGTACTCATACTAATAATTCTCAGTTAAATAATAACAAGGAGCATAAACTATTGTCAGAGGCATTCTCTAAAATTCTTCCACTCAGCTAAGAACTTCATGACTCTTTGGAGCTTGATGGTAATGTTTTCTGCCACACTGAGGATAAAAATTGTTAACATCACATGTTGAGTTATTAGACCATTGTTGAGAAAACATGCCTCATATTAGAAATGAAAATAGATGTGCTGCAACTTCACCTTCTTAGGAGTTTTATAAATGGATTTAAAATGACTTTGTCATATTTAATAGGCTCTGCTCATTTATGAGAAGGAGTTCAGCTTCCCATAGACCTTTCTAGTTTACTACTACTCAGTGGCCTACCAGTTTCCTGCTGCCAAATTCATTCATTCTATCACCGTGAAAACAGAGAAGAGAGTATTTATAAAAGTATCACTTTAATGCTTAGTATAAGGCATATTTTAGTCACGTTATTTTCTTACTTATTATTTGTATCCACTTCTGCAAACAATTGGGAAGTACTATTCTAATTCTTGTTGTTTTGTTGTTTTTTTTTTTTGAGTTGGAGTCTCACTCTGTCACCCAGACTGGAGTGCAGTGGCCGCTCCCGGCTACCGCAACCTCGACCTGCTGGGCTCCAGCGATCCTTCCACCTTGGCCTTCGGAGTAGCTGGAACTACAGGCGCCGCTACCACGCCTGGCTAATTTTTGATTTATTGTAGAGATGAGGTCTCGCCAAGTTGCCCAGGTGGGTCTCGAACCCGTGGGCTCAGGCAATCCAGTCACCTCAGCCTCCCAAGGCGCGGGATTACAGGCTGGGCCACCGAGTCCGGCTTATTCTAATTCCTGAAGAGACCGCAAGGGAATTACAATCTAGTACAAGCAGCAGCCTATATAAAAATAAATCTAACTTTGTGTAACTTTCAAGGTCACATGAGCACAGTGTCAATGAGTATATTACAGCAGTGATGATCAGAACAGAACAAAATATGGAGAGCAACCTCAGAACCAAATTCTCCTTCAGAGTAATGAAGCAGAAGATGTTTTACTTGTCCCCTCTGTCTCCTAAAACTAAATTGTAAGCAATAATCATTGAATATTGAGAATCTATAAAATGCAAATATGCAACTATATTCATTTTTATTATTTACCAAGATATCAAACCAATTGTGTTATACTGATTAATCATTACAAAGCTTTTTGAGTTTGAGAAGCACTGTCAGATTAGAATCCATTGCCTTGCCAGTCCTGAGGCCCACACCTAACCCTGCAGTCCCACTTAAAGGTGAGGATTACCCTGATTGTATTTCACATTTGAGTAGCAACACCAGAGTCACGGGGACCTGGAATCAAAGCTGATGCAGCTGCTGATTAAAAAAAGGTTTAGCAAGGCAGCTCTTGGGCTTTGACATGCTTGGGAATCACCTGGTGAGTTTACTAGATTTCTGTTTTCTGGATACCATCCTCAGTGATGCTGCTTGTTCAATAGGTAAGTTTGGGTCTCATGAGGCTACCTTTCTGTCAGGCTCCCAAAAGATTACTCCATGTTGCTTATATATGATCACACCTTGGGTGACCCTGGCTTAGTGTGAACTCTGAGGCTTTTAGTGGTATCTGAATCCCAACTCTTACATTAACTAGCTATGTGACCTTGGATCTTGAATATCTCATGTGTAACAATGAGGTTAATGTTATTACCTATCTCACAAGTGATTTGAGGAGTCAGTGGTTAAAGTGCTGATAAAAGTGCCTACTATGCCACCATAAGTGGCATTATTACCACCACCACCACCAATAACAACATCACCCCACCAACATTCACCACCACCATAGGGCATTTACATCAGAGCTTGGTTTCAAAGAACATTCTGGATTTAGGTGGACAAGCAGACAAAAAACAGAGAGAAAGAAATATTCAGAGACTCCAAATCGCTTCAGCATTTACCCAAAACTGAAAGTCCAAAGCACGGATACAAAACAGTACTAGAAAAGAGATATGTGCCTTGAGTGTGGGGATACAATTTTATAAACCAAGCATACCGGCTGTTCGCTGAGGGCAGGGATGCATTTATCCACTAGGTTTATACTTCTATTAAATGCACATTAAAACACATACACAAATCTCTTGAGAAGTAGCTTTCTCCACATCACAGCCAAAATTCCAGAGACATGGAAAGGTTAAGTTACCCACCCTTCAACAAGGAAGAGGCAGAGCCCAAATTAAATCCTCATTTTCCTTCTATTCTCCCCATAAATTCACCAAATGCAACCTGAATGTGGAAGTTAAGGAAATGTATGTTAATTTTCTTTGTAATAGTGGCTCTTGAACTAGAAAATAATGCAATTTATAAGGTATGCACCAATGCCTTCTTAAAAAGTAATTTCTGAAACTATCTCTCTCTATTCCTGCTGCCTAACTGAACCATCGTCTATGAATGACCCTACTATAGAAACTGCTTACAATGTCCATAAAAAAATAAAAAATTCAGTTCAATTGCTAATTAAAATTGTTGCAATTGTAGAGCATGTTGAAAGGCTGATAATTAATCTGTATGTCATTTGGCTATATTAAAAAAAATAGAAACCTGTTTCTTTGTGAAGGTTCTAGGCTTGGATGAATAATAAATGATCTAAATAAATGAGTCTCTTATGAGTTCTTCTCAATCTGGCTTATTCTGGCTTCTAGTAATGTCATGTAGTTTATAATATAGATACAGATGCAGTTCTAGGTATTTCTGTTTAAATAAATCTCTTATTCTCCCCACATTCAGCAACATATCGTTAAATAGCTTTGCTATTTCTCAGATTTATATTGTATCACCTTTTTTGTTCAGATAGTGACAATAGCCTAGAAAAAATATATATCCCTTTTCTTTCCACATCACAAACCCAAAAAATCCCCCATGAATTAACACTGAATACTAGGTCCAGACCCATAAGGGACCTGAAAAATTGCCGTTCTTCATCATGATTTAAATGACAATCACCATGTCTTCTCTTACTCTCCTATCTTGAGTGTGCTACACTTTGTGCTAGTGATTGACCTGTCTTGCAACTACCCTTCATCGGCTTTGGAAGACATCACCCTTTATTTGCAAATGACAAAGCAAAAGCACAGATTTTAAATAAGGTGACATGTAATGCTCGGTTATGGATTGAACAAATTAGGTCTAACTTCTCAGTCCCTGATTTTTTTGGCATATCAAACAGTTGCTCGTTTAAGTATATAAAAGTCATTTATTTTTTTAAGGTCAGGGAGCTGGTGAGATAGCTGTTTTTAAGCTACTTACTACAGATGAGTAGAACGTATGTCTAAGTCAAGGAAACATATTTTTCATATCCCCTTTATAATTCTTTCCAAATATAAATACTTCAGATTCACAAGTTTCTTCTTTTTAGGAGTCTGCAACACATCTTCCTCTCAAAGGCCTACATTCCATTCTGGTCTCTACGGGCTTGTTGGACTTGATGACGGCTCATCTGAGTCATCTAAACCGTTTACCTATAACCCTCTCAACTAATTTTGCTTTGGAGTAAAATCTGTCATCTCTTTCAGTCCTTAACTTGTCTCAAACTTCAATGTTCCTGACTTTTCTGAAATTATCACATCAACCAAATGCAGCATGATCCAAGACTTTTTTGAATTCTGGTTCAAAGTTGAACTTGGGGAGACATTTGGGTACACACAGGCTTGCAATTGAGATGGTTTGGAAAAATTTGCACTTAGAAGTTCCAGGAAAATTATATAAGTTCTAAAAGCTAATTTAGTAATAGGACTGAAATTCTAGACTATGATTCTCAATTCAGTATTCTTCCTACCCCAAGGAGCTGAAAGTTGAAAGTGTATGTATCTAAAAAGTTAAACTATGTTTTCATTATCCCTCTATTCCAATTGTTGCCACACTCTTATTACCTCCCAAGAAAACACTTAAATGCTTAATACCTGATTTTTAAACAAATTTGTAATGGCAATTAATGACCACTGTGAAAACCAGAGGATGAGAGCCTCGGCACTGCACACACTCCTGAAATGCCAGCCATGTCCTCTGTTGTTTATGGTAAGAACAAATGATTATCAAAGTATGATTTCAGAAATCACATAGTTTATTGGCATACAAAGATAATTATTTCTCTTAGGTTCACAACACTTAAAGACAGGGAGAACATTGTGAAAAAATCTCATAGGGAATACACTCTGCAGACAAGTTTAATGAACAACATAGTGAATGAGTTTCAAAATAATTAAAGTCTAGTTGCTCAATTTGGCTGGAAGTAGGCTCTGTTGAAAGAAAAGTCTAATTAAAGTTGGAGGTACACCTTTCAGATGAGCGGTTTCTTAGAAGAGATGGTGAACAGCATCACAGATATGACATGTAAAGTCTCTAGGTGAGAGTGACAGCTACAAGGGGT
>CAUYQG010179811.1:0-10288 GCA_963574415.1 Tarsius wallacei | reverse complement strand
GGCTGAGGTGAGTGGATTGCCTGAGCCCACGGGTTCGAGACCCGCCTGGGCAACTTGGCAAGACCTCATCTCTACAATAGATCAAAAAATTAGCTGGGCGTGGTAGCGCGTGCCTGTAGTTCCAGCTACTTGGAAGGCTGAGGTGGAAGGATCGCCGGAGCCCAGCAGGTCGAGGTTGCGGTGGCCGGGAGCGGCCACTGCATTCCAGTCTGGGCGACAGAGTGAGACTTCAACTCAAAAAAAAAAAAAAAAAAAAAAAACAGTGATGTAATGAGATTGTTTAAATTTTATATTGACTATATATATATATATACACACATATATATATATATATCATGAGAAAGGCAAAATTGTTATAGTACTTTATTTTATCATACATCAGTTCACTTAGTTTGATACTAGTTTTATACTCTCCTTCTCACATGGCTATTCTAATGAAGCACCCAGCTGGGTTTATCTGACTTTGTTCAAACTAAATAAAAATCTGGTGATCTCCATTGGGCAGAAGGGGTTTGGTACTACTAAGCTCTCAAAAAAGAATTCCTACAAAATCTCATTTTTATTAACAAATAGATTATTTTATTAACAGATTTTATTTCCTAAAGTCAAAGTAGCAAAATTTTAGAAGACAAAAAAAGGCCATTTTACCCAGTGTCAGAACAATGTATCTGTTCTATAATAAATGGATTGCACACATGCTTACTCCATACCAAAATCATTCATGGGAGAACAAACCTAGCATGATTTTATACCTGTTATAATGAGTAAATAAGCTGTGCAGACAAGCCCTAGACCTTGCTCTGCTTTGAAGTCTCCTGATGTCTCACTACTAGATAAAAATTAGAGTTCATTAAATCCTCAATTAGTTTTCTCATGGGGTTTGGAGAAAACACTTTTCAAAATATGTTTATTCTGAATTAACTAGTAGTTTCAGTAAATACAACGTAATTAGTTCAACATTTCAGTATCCTTTAATACAAAAGGTCTTTATAATTATATATTTTGGTGGTAGTGATCATGCAACAAGGACATTAATGCAAAAATAACTTCTGTGGAATTTTCTCTTATATGCATTAAAGTAGCTCAAAATACCACTTATTTGCTTATCTATCTATCTATCTATCTATCTATCTATCTATCTATTTATGGGTTTCTAATGATTTTCCAGAGTGGATTACTCAATGAATGCTAATTATATAATTGCTTGCAATGGTATTTGCTGCTCATGGTTTTTAAATTCATGTGACTATTAAGTTCTCTGGCAAGGACCTTCTATCCTATACACATAAGAAGAGAAACTACTCTACAGAACACTGTAAATTATACCAGCTGAGCTTTAAAAGCCATACAAATGTAGCCTATGAATAGGTTGAACTCCCACCTGCTGTGGAAGCACATTACTAGATATGAAAGCTGCTCTGGAATTCTAAAGATGAAAAAACATGGAAAGAATATAGAACACCAGCTAAAAACAATCGAACAAAGCACATTTCTACTTTTCCCAAAACCATGTAAATGCAATTCTTCAGTGGCTTCTATGACTATTAATACACATACATTTTATGTAATAATTAAGTTAGAACAACATAAAATTCAATTTATTATATTCATATAGTGAAATGCATTTTCTTTGTGGTAAAATTATCTTCCAAAAAATTTATCAACATGTCAACTTAAATCTAATGTTTCTTGATTTTTACTATAATTTTAGATGTTCTACAAAATTAATTTTAGCCCACAATCTAAATGATGGCCATATCAAAATAAAGCACACATATGTAAAGAAGCAAGCATGCTAAGAGTGGGCAATAAATGGAGTGTTATCATGAAAGATTAGTATTTTAAAAATTAGTAGCATAGTTACATACCTTTAAGTGTTTTAAAATAAAAATCTCATTCTTTATTAAAGGAAATTGATAGTATTTCTTGGAGAGTAATAAAGTGGCCAGAATATTGGAGAAACAGGTCATAATGGAATGTGGGGTACACTTTGATGGTCTAAACAGAAGCAAAAGGTGAAGACTGAACAGCATGTGGGACTATGGCCTCTTTATCATGCCCCAAATCCCAAACTGAGAGATGTAAAAAATAAGGTATCTTTATAGAGAAGACACATGGATTTGAATGAAAGAGGAAACCGCAACTCCAAATGATCAGAGACAGAATAATGCAAGAGATAAAGAATATGATTTGCTAGAGTTATCAGTTAAGTTAACATTTGGATGCATGTTTGGAGTGTTGCTGTAGAATCTGCCAAGCAAATCAACATTTTGTTAACAACATATAGAAGGGTAGCAGAGCTATCAACCCACAAACGGGATCACTGTGAGATGTAGGGAAAGGGAGACATAGCTGGCTGACTGACTGACAACATCTAGGATTATAGGGAAGCCCTCTAGACCAGGGGAGCACTACTTGCCCACTGGAGCTAGGAACAAGAGTTAAGTAACAAAATGGGAATAGCTGAAGAGAAAAATTAGTGAGCCCAAGAATTATTTCAACTTACAGTGTATGTTCTGTAACTGTTTGTTTTTTGTTTTTGCTGTTATTTTTCAAAGCAGGACTTCTCCCTGTTTATTTCTTGTGATAACAACATCTTCATTTTCTTTTGAAAATTCACCTCTCCTCTCTCAGTTCCTCTGAGTCTAGTGAAATAAGATCTAGAGCTGCTACTACTGCCTTCCTGAGACCACAAGAAGAATTATTTTCTGAGAAGGAAAGCAACACAGAAAAGCATAATTGGGATAGGAGACTGTAAGAATCAAGTTTTGGGACTTCAAAATTGTACCAGGTTTATGTGTTGTCGGTACTGCTCTAGACTTTGCATCAAGAGAAACTATAAATTCCCTTTTCAATTGTGAAGGTTTGAGTAATGTTCTTGCCATTTGCAATAGACAGTTCTTACTAGTTCATACGGGAAAAGTCAACAGATGAAAAGTTAGGAAATGTTCAAGAGATATAGGGTTTAATATGGGGATACAAAAGTTTCAACATATTTTCTAATAAGAACTCCTAGGGAAAGAATATGGAAAAAGAAATGGAAGAGAACAGATTAAATCCAAATTGGAAAAATAATATTAAAAAAGAGCCAACTAAGCTCTAAGTGAAGTGAATAAATTAAGTCATGTCTAGGTGTTTAATGATAACATTTTTAAACTGGAAAGGATTAAAAGTACATTGTAACAACAGATGAAGGATAATATGCTCAGTGTTCTGTTAGAAAATTATTTAAAGCCCGGATTTTGATGTCTGACAAGCACAAAATAAAAGCTTTTTTGATAAACCACGATTCACAAATGCTAGCATATATGATGTGTATCTAGGAAAATCATTAGGCACAATAATGAAGAAATAGCAACATTAAGAATTAAACAGGAAATTATTCAATACTAGAAGTAGTAATGCCCAAATAATAACATAAAAATACTGAAGTCCAAATATGTGTTGAGAACTAAGTACCAGCAGGACACCAAAAAAAAAAAAACCTGGAATTATCTTTTGGAAGGTTAGTTGGAATTTGTTCCTCCAGATAAAATGGTCAACTAAGCTTTTTATCTGGAAGTTTTGAGAAGGTTGCGTCACGGTTTGCAGAAGATATGTCCTAAGCTGTGGCAAACAGGTGACTAGTTCTTCCACCATGGCAATGCACCTACTTACACCGTGCTTAATGTTCATCAATTTTTGAACAAAAACAGCATGACACCCTTGCCGTACCCTCCCTATACACTTGAACTTGCCCTGAGTGACTTTTTGTTGTTTCCCCAGGTTAAAAAAAAAAAATTCCTCAAAGAGAAACATTTTGCCAATGTGCAAGAGGTGTAACAACAAAAACAAATAGAAGCACTAAAAGACATCACAATTAATGAGTTCAAAACTGTCTTGAGCAGCAGAAAAAGCATCTCAATAGGTGTATTTCATACATAATTTTTTATAAATTAATTCCAGGTTTTGGGGGGTTGCTTAGCTGACCATTTTATCTGGAGGAACAAATTCCAACTCACCTTCCAAAAGATAATTCCCGGTGTTTTTTTTTTTGGTGTCCTGCTGGTACTTAGTTCTCAACACATATTTGGACTTCAGTATTTTTATGTTATTATTTGGGCATTACTACTTCTAGTATTGAATAATTTCCTTTTTAATTCTTAATGTTGCTATTTCTTCATTATTGTACAGTAATAGTTAAGGCAGAAAATGGAATATGCTGGTATATGTAAATAGTGATGCATTTATTTGGGTTAAATATGTTAATATTAGATACTGACTAATGCTAGATAAAGATCATTGATTTCTTCCCCTCAATTGGATGACCCATATCAGCACAAAGTAGAGTATAAGAGAATCCAAAACAAAAAAAAATGTTTCCTAAAATACAAATTCCAGGCTAACTGCTGAGTGTTTACTTTTCTTCTTTTAGCCACAGCAAAACATTGAAATTTGTTTCTTCTGCCTGATTCCACTTTTAAAAACCTTGCCTTCGCTATTAAAGATATTTCTCTTGAGCTTATAAACCCAAAAGTGAAATAGAAAGTCATAATAATAATAATAATAATTTTTTTTATTGTGATATTGAGGGGTACATTTAAGGGTTAGGTACACAAATATGTCTCATTCAGGCACCCTTGTGTGTAAGAAGAGTCTCCCCATCCCCAGACAGGTATTTACTACCATTAATCGCTTCCCTTATCCCTCCCACTCCCCCCCCCACATTGTTTCCCACCACTGTCAGTCATTTTCTTGTGGTAATACGTTGGATGATCAAGGTCTACTATATGAGTGAGAACATGTGATACTCAGTTTTTTGTTTCTGTGGGAGGTCACTCAGTATTATAGACTCTAGTTCCATCCAGGTTGCTGCAAAGTTCATGATTTTATTCTTTTTTATGGCTGTGTAGTATTCCATTGTGTATATGTACCGCATTTTTTTAATCCAGTCCTCTTCTGATGGACAGCATGGTTGCTTCCAGGTTCTTGCTATTGTGAACAATGCTGTGATAAACATACGTGTGCAGGTATCTTTTTTATAGAGTGAGTTGAGTTTTTCAGGGTAGCATCATAAGAGCTTTCTTAGCAAGATTTATGTTAGAAAGGAATGTAGCCCCCAATCTATAGTGCACATGTGTAACTCTGCTGTAGCCTTGGGCTATGAAATACAAATTAGAATGTATGTTACCAATATGTAAGGCTTATGGGGGGACAAAGAAGCTAAAAATATATAAAAGGCAATGGCCCCCTGCACTCCGGGCTCAACAATTGGAGGTAAATCCGCTGGGCTTGTGCTGGCAATAAACACTGCTTCCTGGCAAAGAAGACTCGGTGTCTCATCTCTCTGTAAAGGATCCTGTCACAAAGGCATAGGAAAAACTTTTCAGGACCTAGGGCTAAATGAAGAGTTCTTACATATGTCACTAAAAGCATAATTTACAAAAGAAAAGATGGATAAATTAGACTTTATCAAAATTAAAACTGCTTTCTCTGAAAAGGGCCCTATAAAAGCTACAGACTGGGAAAAATATTTGCAAACCATTAATACTTTCTGAGAATATATAAAGAATTCTCAAAACTCAATAAAAAATAATGTAGAAAATGAACAAAAGGCAGGAACAGACATTAAACTGAAGAGAATGCAGAGCTGACAAATAAGCAAATAAAAAAATGTTCAGTATGCTTAAGAAAATGAAATTAAAACCGCAAGGAGAAACCATCAGAATGGCTAAATTTTAAAAAATAGTGGCACTAAATGCTGGCAATAATGTGAAGACATAGATCACTTTACATGGCTGCTAGGAATGAAAAATGGTACAGCCACTCTGGAAAATAGTTTAGCAGTCTCTTACAAAATTAAAAACTTGCTTACCATATGACTAAGCAATTACACTTACTCCAAGAAATGAAAACTCATTTCTACATAAAAAATGTATACAGAAATGTTTTTAGCAGATTTATTTATAACAGACCAAAATTGGAAACAAAGTCCAGATGTCTTTCAGCAGGTCAATGTTTAAACAAAATGTGGTATATCCATACCATAGAGTACTACTGAGTCATTAAAAAAGAAAAGGCTATTTTATACACTTATCAATTTGCATAAGCCTCAAAGATATGCTGAGTGCAAAGAGCCAGTTTCAAAAGGTCACATCATATGTGATTCCATTTGCATAACATTCTTGAAATGACAAGAGCATAGAGATTAAAAAGACATTCATGGTTGCCAGGAGTTAGTGATGAGGTGGGAGGGTGAATGTGAATATAAATGACTAACCCAAGGGGAATCTTTGTGTTGATGCGACAATGCTCTATCTTGATTATGGTGGTAATTATATAAATCTACATGTGATAAAACTATATAAAGCTACAAACACGGGCACACACACACACACGAATGCATGTAAAACTGATGAAATTTGAATAAGCTCTGTGGACTACTCCAATGTCAGTATCCCATTTTGATATGCACTATATTTATATAAGATGTAAAAATTAAGAGAGGTTGAGGGGAGAATAATAGGATTTCAGTATACTATTTTTGTAATTTCTGAGAATCTATAACAATTTTTAAACTAAAATTTAAAAACAAGTGAATGAGAATTTTGTGTACCTCTGAACAGAATTCCTTCTAAGATGAAACATTCTAGAGAACAAAAAAAGTATGCCACATCATGGCATGGTGAAAATGGGCTGGAACAAGCATTAGAATTCCTTGAACCATTATTTAACCTCTGTTGTTTTCATGGTTTATCTTTTTTGTAGCTCAGCTACTTTCCTTCTTTTTATTAGAAACTCTGCACTTCTGATTACACAGGTACCTATACGACCCCAGCCAGGACAATAACAAGGCTGTATATCCTTTAGGTGAAGGTTTTGATCCAAGAAATGGCACATAATCCAAGCCAGGCCACTCAGAATCTCCTGTCCACAGTTGGTTTTGAACAGGACAGGAAGAGACTTTCTCTTCTCCACTGGATTTCAGAAGACCAAGGATATGGCTTCCATACTTGCCAGTGACCAGCTAGGTGGAAAATTCTGAGCAAAAAAGCCCAAAAGAAAGATAGAAGTTGCAATAGGAGCCGAGAAAGGAGCAAGAAAGGTGTCAGGGAGCAAAAAGAGTCTAATTGCTGAACGAGCCCCTGGTTCAAGTAGATCCTGAGACACACAGCTCTGCTCATCCTTCCCAGAAACCTAGGCCAATATATTTCTTTACAGCATATGTGAGTATGTGTCATATTGGCAACTAAAAGTTTTCTGAACAGTGTGCTCTCTTAGAGTCTCAATTTCCTCACCTATGAAGTGAGACTAACAGTATTCTACATACTTGCCTCAAAATGTTGCAGTAATAATCAAAAGTGATAGCACACATGAATGTTCTTTAGAGCATTATACAAATGTAAGGGACTTGTATCTATTATTATAAACAAAAGGAAATATTTTAAAAATTCAGCTCATTACTTGGAGATTTTTGCATAAGATTTATATTCCAGCAATTTCAAAAGCAATATTGTGAGTAAGAAACAATCACTAAATGCTACCATAAATAGAAAAGAAACAGATTATTATGATTCATGTTCAATGAGTCATTAACGACTCAGAAAAACAACCAGAAAACAGCATTCAAATATATACAAAAATCTTCTCTAAAATTTAAAAATTGAAGAAAAGCTTAGAAATTTGAGTGGGAAAATGGTTCTGTGTTAGGACCCTTTCAATTGAGCTATACTTCAATTCTGATCAGAAATCCTGCTTAGACTACTGTATGACACCACCTTTACACACTATATATTATGATCAGATAAATTATCTAACTTTTAAGTGGACTAAAATCTTCAAGTTGCTTGTTTCTTTGTTTTCATTTTAAACTCAGATTTCAACTAAGTTCAAGATGTCCCCATATCCTAAATTGCAAAAAGCCAAACCAGGTCTCTGTATTGACAGTAATCAAATTTGTTTGAAAGCTAGAAATCTACCTGTAATCTTAAGCTTACAAGACGGCAAGAACTAGGAGAGCTTTGCCCAACAGTGGCAGCCTAAAACTCTGTGGAAGATTAAGAAGGGAGTAAACCTACCCTCCACACTCAAGAGTCAAACTGGATCCCAGGAGCTGAGTACAGCCCAGAGAAGTAGGTGGTTACTCCTATGAACTACATCTAGCTAATGCAAAAGGGATATTTGTACTGCATAAGAGTGAGAAATCAAGAAAACCAAGGCCAACAAAGGAAAAGAAAGAAAGCAATGGGTATCAGTCACCCTGCAAGCCTCTGAGTGTCTGGAATCATAAAACGTTTAGCACCAACAGTGAAGCTAAGTGGTACTTAAAAATATGAAGGACAATGGAACCAATGAAAAAAGTGATTTATTTATAATGAGAGCTCCTGGTAGATTTACTCCTAGCAATTGGTTTATTTATCCTCCAGCACTTGCCGCTCTGGAACAAGTAAAGTCTTGGTTATCAAGCTACACTTTGGACATTTCTTGGAATGGAAAGGAACACACTTGTGTTTCCTCTCCTCTCAAGCATGAATGCTGAACCAAGGCAATTCTTATCCTACAATGAAGAGCCAAAGCAATGGCCATAACGCTGACTACCATTTGTTGCATTCTCATTCCCTCAGGAGACAGCATAGAATAGTGGTGAAATATACAGACTGCAGTGTAAACTACCTTGGTTCTATTCCCAATTTTACCATCCATGTGTTGTGCAACCTATCAACATGCTGCTTCCCTTCCTCCTGGCTGTGGGGTACCAAAGACTTTGTCTGCTCTGCCTGCCAATTCAGAGTTGCTATCACCTGCCTGGTTCTGTGGGTTTCTCTTCTCTAAGACAGAATAAAGAGCAGAGTAGCAACTCTTCCCTGTTACATAGTTTATTTCTATTGCTGCAAATAAAGCAACATGTCTTTTGTTTTTGAGAGGTATACTTTTACTGTACTCTCTGGAATGACAGAGAGAGCATCTGTGCACAAGAACCATCAAAAAAGGGTATCACAAGAGACAGTAGAAACACTCTTCTGGCACCAAACATCTGAGGGAATTATGGTTATAGAACAGAATTCAAATGCTAAAAACTTTGGCAATGTAAAAATAAAATCATGGGGGGGGGCATCTTAGAGGCCACCCACCACAATTTAAAAATAAGAATTCCAACTGCTTGTTTTTCATAATGCTTATCTTAAGATTGATGTTGCCAAAGCAAATATTTCTTTTGGAAAAGCAATATTTATTTGAAGTTTAAGGATTATTTCATGTATACTTTTTTAATTTGTTAAATCAAGTAGAATTAAGTTTAAAGCCCATTTTAAAAAGTTATTATAGTATGATCCCAAATTGTAAAATTATATCTCTATCTAGTTAAGTGAATGCATGTACAAATATGTCATTATATTTATTAATAAGTGTGTCAGAATGGACCAGATAATTGTTTTTGCCAATTATGTAAGACCAAGGACACTTGTAGAAAATGCTCAAGGACTATATGTTCTCACTCATCAGCGGACCTTGAATAATTATCTTAATACTATAAGAAAGGGATTGGCAGTAGTGGGAAACTGCCAGGGGAGGAGGGTGGAATTGGCAGTTGAGGGAAACTGACGGGGGGGCACACCTCATCAACAAGGGTACCTGCATAATGAACATTTGTATACCTAACCCTGAATTGTACCCCACATTTTTAAAATAAAATAAAGAAAATGCTCAAGAAAGGAAAATCTTCACCAAAGAAACATTTTCTACCCCCAAACTATCATTCGCCAATGCTTCAAAAGAGAGCCCTTGGCCACTACCTGTGTTTCACAGATTGCGATTCTGACATACATTCATAAAGAAATAAAGAGGAATGAATTGGTAGCCAGTCATTTCCAACAAAACAATCAAATCAAGAATGCAGCATTTTAGAGCGAAACCAACACTGGACTATGAATGGAAAATATTTAAGTGTTCTAGCTATAGTTCTACTGCTAAATTTCTGTGTTGTCTTGGGACAGTACAGATCTCTCTCTACAGAATGAAGCCTTGGGCATTGGAGCTGTAGATTGCCTTAGGTAGGATGGACATCTTCACAATGTTGATTCTTCCAATCCATGAGTATGGGATATTTTTCCATTTGTTTGTGTCATCTTTGATTTCTTTTAGCAGTGTTTTGTAGTTTTCATTGTAAAGGTCTTTCACAACTCTGGTTAGGGAGATGCCAAGGTATTTCACTTTTTTTGTGGCTATTGTGAATGACATTGTGCTTCTTAGATGCTTCCCTGATCTTTTAGTCAGCTTATGTGTTTCTTTTGTGTACCCATTCATTGTTGGA
>CAUYQG010179801.1:0-49487 GCA_963574415.1 Tarsius wallacei | reverse complement strand
ATAGTTCCATTGCGGACGTTCTGATTTTGATAATGTACCATGATTATGCATAATGACTATGTCATATCTGGGGGAAGTTGAGTGAAGGGTACAGAGGAACTCGCTGTACTTTGTTGCAATTTCTTGAAAGACTGAAATTATTTCAAAATAAATTATATATAAACATAAGACAGGACACAAGATTACACAGTTTTTGATCAAATAAAGCTTGATGATGTTAATCAGCAAAGAGTAGGTGACATTTTTGTCAAGAATAGCAGCAATCACTTGGAACTATAAAGACCTAGTAGGTAGTTTACTGCAGGCAATCAAGCTCCAACTGTGTTGACTGTATTGTGTGCAAAATGAATTCTGAATGTATAATGCCACCTGATGAGAAAAGTGAAAAAAATTCTGGCCTAGCCTAACCAAATTTCTTTTTGAGGTGCCGATGAACAATTATTAGCCAAATTCAGAATGCATCTAGTTTTTACATTCTGGTTTCAAGCGATTATTATTAACAGAAAATTCACAATAGACAGCTTGGAAAAATGACAGCAACATCAGAAGCCCTCTGAGTCTAGATTGGTGTTTTACCCAGTGCTCAGAGCTTTGAAGTTGAAATTGCCCCCTTACTTCTTCCATTTCATTAAGCTCCACTCCTGAAAAAGAGCAGCTACCCAGAACTAGCTATTACCTGGCATATGGGAGGCAAAATACCTATCTCAAAGACCCACACAACCAACATCTAGGTAAAGGTTCTGTATTTAGTATTTTCCATGGGGAGTCACCAGTAAATTTCTAAGAGACGTCTGACAATCTTTCCTCAGATGTTGTCTCCCAATCATTGATCACACAACACTTATAAGATTTTAAAAATACAGAGACAGCCGAGACAGCCAGGCATGATCTTTCAGGCCTATAATCCCAGGACATTTTTAAGCCAAGACAGAAGAATCTCTTGAGCCCAGGGGTTTGAGACCAGCCTGGGCAATATAGTAAGACCTCATCTCTTAAAAAAAAATCAAAAAAATTAGCCAAGTGTGATGGCACATGCCTGTATTCCCAGCTACTTGGGAGGCTGATGCAGAAGAATTGCCTGAGCCTAAGAGATCAAGGCTGCAGTGAGCCATGATTGCACCACTGTACTCCAGCCTGGGCAACAGAGTAAGACCCTGTCTGGAAAATAAATCAATCAATTAATTAAATTTGAAAATAAAAATACAGAGACAACCAAGGACATCTTAAAAGTAAGCAGTAGTCTGAAGCAGATTTGTGACTCAGATCAAGTCTGTCTTATCTACAGACCAAGGCCAGTACTGCCTGTCTAGGGATCTATGCAATGACCCAGTGGGAGCTTTCCTGGGGACATGGAGGAAGCCACACCTGTGTGTAACCAGGTAACAGGTTTGCTGTCTGCAGATCCTGAAGTGGATCCTAATCCCAGTGCCAGCACTACTGACCAAGTGACTGAAAGCATCAAGTCCATCCGGAGATCAGACAGGATTCATGCTCACTTGAGTCCCTTCTAACAGGCTTACCAACCACGAACCCTGCTGCAGACCCAGCAGCAGTCACATGACTTGACTCCAACTCCACTCAACTGTGATCCTGGAGGCAATCCCATCTGCCAGAGAACCCAATAAGAGAAGGTTTTTACTTGTCAAAATCAGTCTATAAAGAATGAAAGGGATTGGCTTCTTCAAATAATAGACACCAATAAAAGGAGACATGGATAATGAACAATGAAACACATATGATAGCACCAAAGGAACCTAATAAAGCTCCAGTAGCCAACCACAAATAAATGGAGATCTACTCCATTTATCCATTTAAAATAATCGTCTTAAAGAAGCTGGATAAGATGCAAGAAAACACAGATACAAGTAAATGAAATTAGAAAAACAATGCATGAAGAAAATGAAAATTTAGCGAAGAAGTAGAAACCATATAAAAAAAGCCAAACAGAAACTTTGAAACAGAAGGATATAAAGGAAACTGAAGAATTAAAGAATTTCAACAGCAGACTTGATCATGCAGGAAAAAGGCTTATTAAACACAAAGAGAGTTTATTTAATATTAGCAAAATAGGGGAATCAAAAGAAAAAGAATAAAAAAGAGTGAAGAAAGCATAAAGAACTTATGGGGCACCATCAAATATATAAATATACAAATTATGGAAATCACAGAGGAGAAGAGATACAGAAAGGGAAAAATGCATTGGAAAATACTGCCTGAAAAAATTTTAAGAAGATTAAAATATTCTCAAATATCTTTTTGGACCACAATAGTATACAACTGGAAATCAATCACAAGAGGGATTTTGGAAATTCAAAAATATGTGGAAATAAAACTACATGCGCCTGAAAAATCAATAAGCCAAAAAAGAAAGGAGAATAAAAAAGTATCTTAAGACAAATAAAAATAAAAGCTCAACATACCACATTTATAGGATGTGGCAAAAGAGTTCTAAGAGGGAAGTTTATAATGATAAATGCCTTTATGGAAAAGAGGATTTCAAATAAACATCCTAACTTTACATCTCAAGGAACAGAGAAAAAGAACAAACTAGGCTTAAAGTCAGCAGAAGTGAAGAAATAATAAAGTTTAGAGCCATCTACTATGATAAACCCGTAGCCAACATATTGCTCAATGGACAGAAATTGGAAGCGTTTCCCCTGAAAATGGGAACAAGACAAGGATGCCTACTTGCACCCCTCCAGTTCAACATAGTACTGGAAGTCCTAGCTTGAGCTATCAAACAATAGAAGGAAATAAGGGGTATCCAAATAGGAAAAGAGGAAGTTAAATTGTCCTTTCTTGCTAATGATATGATCCTATACCACAAACATTTGAGAGAATCTGTCTAAAATGTCCTTGCACTTACAAAGGACTTTATCAAAGTCTCAGAGTACAAAATAAATGTGCACAAGACAGTCACATTCTTATACACCAACAACAAACAGGCAGAGAACCAAATAAAAAGCACAATCCCATTCACAATAGCCACAAAAACATGAAATACCTCAATGTCTTCCTAAGCAGAGAAGTGAAAGATTGTTACAATGAAAACTACAAAACAATGCTCAAAGAAATCCAAGAAGACACAAACAAATGGAAAAACATTCCATGTTCATGGATAGGAAGAATCAACATTGTTAAGATGTCCATTCTACCAAAGGCAATCTACAGATTCAATGCAATACCCATTAAATTATGAACATCATTCTTCTCAGACCTGGAAGTGATAATACAGAAATTCATATGGAAACAAAAATGACCATGACTATCCAAAACAATCCTTAGTAAAATAAACAAAGTGGGAGATATCATATGTCCAGACTTTAAACTTTACAATTACTATAAGGCTACAATAATCAAAACAGGCTGGTGTTGGTACAAAAACAGGCATATGGACAAATCAAAAAGGATAGAGATTCCGCAAGCAAAATCTCAATTTCTCAACCAACTCGTCTTTGACAAAGCCTCCTCCAACAACCACTGGGGAGGGGAGAACCTATTCAGTAAATGGTGTTGGGAAAACTGACTGACCGCATGTAGAAGACTGAAACAGGACTCCTACCTATCACCACACACAAAAATCACACTCTAAATGGACCAAAGACCTAAATGTAAAACCTCAAACTATAAGAATCTTAGAAAACGCGGGAGACATCCTTACAGAAATGGGAGTAGGCAACCAGCTCCTGATCAAAACCCCAGATGTCTATGCCATAGAGATAAGATAGACAGGTAGGACCTCATTAAACTTAAAATCTTCTGCAAAACAAAAGAAACCATAAAGAGAGTGAGGAGACAGCCCACAGAAAGGGAAAAATATTTGCCAACTGTATATCTGGCAATGGCCTAACTTCTGGGATCTACCATGAGCTCAAATGTGCCAAAAGGAAAAACACAAACAGCCCCATTAAAAAGTGGGCAAAATACATGAATAGGCACTTCTTAAAAGTAGATATACAGACAACCAGCAGATACATGAAAAAAGTGCTCAGCCTCACTAATCATCAGAGAAATGCAAATCAAAACCACATTGAAAAAGCACCTAAATCCAGTAAGAATGGCCATCATAAATAAAAACAAACAATAGATGCTGGCAAGGATGTGGAGAAAAGTGAATGCTTCTACACTGCTCATAGGAATGCAAACTAGTTCTACCTCTATGGAAAATAGTGTGATGATTTCCAAAAGAAGTAGAAATTGACCTTCCATATGACCCAACAATTCCCCTACTGGGAGAATACCTGAAAGAACTCAAATTATTCTACAAAAAATATACCTGCACATGTATGTTTATTGCCGCACTATTCACAATAGCAAAAACATGAAACCAGCTGTGCTGCCCATCAAAACTGGGGTGGATAAAAAAATGTGGTACATATACATGATGAAATATTACACAGGCATAAAGAAGGACAAACATATGGACTTTGCACCAACTTGAATGGATTTAGAGACGTTCATACTTGGTGATCTATCACAGAAACAACAGCGTACCATGTGTTCTCACTCATAAGTAGACCCTGAACATTGACCATAGTACTACAAGAAAGGAATTGGCAGTCAAGGGATACTGCTGGGGTAGGGGTGAGAAGATTGCAACATCATTAAGGGTATCTGATCTCAAACCAGGCAAAGTGGGGACCAAAGGGAGGCCCAGATTTTACCTGTACAATGTCCATTTGAATACCTAATCCTGAATTGTAACACATCTTTAAAATGAAATATAAATTAAAAAAAAAAGAAAGTACATGAGATTGTTTTAGTCAGGAGACATGGGTTTGAATGCCAGTTCTCTGAGTCTCTCAATTTTCTAAGTTATAAAGTGAGGAGAATAATGATAACACTTACCGTAGAAGTAGATATGACCTATTAGGTTAAATATTAGAAATTGTAGTTGCTTGAGAAAGTAACCCATTAATTGATTTAATTAATTGATTAGCCAATTGTCATCTATTATCCTAACCATGCAGTAAAAAGCAGAATCCTGAATGGTGAGACTACACATGAATATCATTTGATGAGAACATATGAAAATTGAACCGTAATTAGAATGCCTGACTGGCCATAGTGGTTTTATGTAACTAGATACTTGGGGGAAAGTGTTTGCATGTGTGTGTGTGTGTGTGTGTTGATGGTGAGTTGGCAAGAATTTCTTAAAAGATGAATAGAGTTACAGACAAATTTGGGACTAACCAAATTATGAGGCAGTAACTACTCTTATCAATAAAATAGCCCTTAGTGGTCCAATATGAAACCCAGTACTGGCCTATGAGCATAATTTTTCTGGGTCTTTGTACTGTTAATTATGTTCCTGTCTGAGCTGCTGGAGGGATCTATTCCCTTTTCTGAATGTGACAATTTCCCTTTGCAAACTAAAATTCAAAGAGAACTGTAATCTTGCTTGTTGCTGTTCATCAAAAGATGACCTTGTGAATAATATTTGAGATAAAGATTTTAAAGGATTATTATATCTTGGGGTATTCCAAAATGCATATAAAATAACTCAAAATATGTATATAGCCTTTGTTTAACTTGATAGACAGCATATGAAAATTCTGTCCTTGAATTATTATCCGAAAGCCTTCTTCTTCAATATATGTATAGTTTGGCCTTGAATAGTTTTTAAAAATAAAACAATGCCCTTGAATAGTTATCCAAGGTGGTCTATGTGTTTACAATAGGTTTTCCAGGCCTATCACTTATAAATAGAATTTTTCATTCTGTTGACCCTGGTTTTGCTACGCTAACAAATGTGTGACTTCTGTAAAAGTGCTGATGTGTGTTTTGTGCATATGCACCTTGATGCTAATATTGGTGCAATTGATTTGTAGCAATTGCTCTGTTGAAGGATTCACACTAGCAAAACAGATTAAATTGTAAAAATACCTCCAGAATATAGCAAGTGGAATTCTTCAGTTTCAGTTGGATGGATTATGCATATTAATGGTTCAAGTAATTATGGAAAAGTCTGGTATAGCAAGAATTGTTTATAATATGGTACTGATTTACAAATATTTAGATCCATACTCATACCTGTAAATTCTAGTTCATTGCCAGGAAAGTAGACCTAATGGCATTGTCTTCAAGGATGAATAGAAATCTTTGTTATCAAATGATTTTGATTTGGAAAACATAATTTGAGAAATACAGCTGTTCTACATTTTAAAGAAATGACCCTTTGTAGAAAAAAGTATGTACCTAGGAAAAAAAATTTTTTCAAAGGATGACATCTATATATGTGTATGTGTTTGTGTGTGAGTGTGTGCATGCATTCATGAATTTTAATTTTTAATGCTATATCATTTTAATATTTTCCAGGTGTTGTGGCTATGACTGGGGACTAGATTTCACTAAGGTCAAATTTGATCTTAGCATATAAGAATATGGAACTTGGGGAGACTTCATTTTCTGATAGAATATACTTATTCTGTTGCTTGTGCTTTCAATTTTGAAAACTCACAGGCAGATAACTTTGTACAGCATAGTTAGGAGAAGGTTGTTAGAATAAACAGATGCAGGTTTTGTTGGATTATTACCACATTCATAGACTCAGATCAGTTTTCTCAATCTTTTTAAAATCTGTATTATTTCACACAAATAGCTGTTTATCTTCCTCTTATATCAAATTTAGAAATAACATGACTTAAAAACTAAGGTAATGGCTAAAAAATTTAAATCAAAAGATATGTGTCTTGACTTTACCACGTACCGTCAATTTGAGCATTGACTTTGCTTGCTTGTCACAAGCTGTTGATCTAGGAGATACCGAGGTTTGAGCAGAGGGTAGGTCGCTTTCAGTTTTAAGCTTGTTGTGTCAAGAGAAACTAATACCTCCGAAATGGAATAATAATTTATATGTCCCTTGTTTTAGGGGTTAAAATATCTCTATAGTAATTTTCTAAAAGTTTTCTAAGGTGGACAAGTCAAACTTGATTTCAAAACTTCTTAGGTAGAGCCTGGAAAAGGTTGAACATTATTAAGAAAATAGCTCATTATTAGGTTCAAAATGGGAAATTTCAGCATCATAACAGGAAAATATTACCTGGGTTTAATTAAATATGATTTAATGTTCTCCATGAACAGATTTTAAACAGAAAATGAACAGCTCTATTAGCATAAATTATAATAATAGTGAGTTCTGGACAATATTAATAAAATAATGCCTTACTGAATACTTACCATGTGGACAGTGCATTAAGAATTTTGCATTAATTTTGAAAGAAACAAAACATTAGCTCTTATACGTTTTCTAATTTAATTCTCAGAACTGAATGAAGTAATTATGATTATTATCTTCATTTAGAGATGAAACTTAGCAAAGTTTAGGAATGGCAGTTTAGAGAAATTAAATAACTTTCCCAAGGTCACACATCTAGCAAATGACAGAACCTAGACTTGAACCTAGACCTCACTGATTTCTAAAGTTCCTGACCTTAACCATAATTTCAGAATGTGCATCAATTCTATTAAGTAATAATATCAATGTTTGCTCCCTCTATTAGTGCATTAAAACTGCAAATATTTTTGTAAAATTGACTAAATTTCTAAAAAAAATAATTTTTTTACACTTTGTAGTAATTAAGCTTTTCCCTTTCATTTAACAATGCAGAAACTACAGTCTTTATCTTGCAGATCTGATCAAGTATATTTTCCCTCAACAATCTCTGCATAGAAAGAAATATCTTAGTACAGATTAATTCTCTACCTGTAGATAGAACTTTGTGAAAGTTGTCAGATTTGTATCAAAGAAGGCAAGCTAATGCTTCACATACTGTGTAAGGTTTGGAAACTAATGTTTACGGATGAAAATGCAGAGAATTCCCTACAACATTAGGTTTTCTTTATTAAATTTTACTGAAAATATTGATCACGAACCCAAAATTTATGGAATATGTCAGTGAAAATTCAAATAATATTTTTTCTTTTTCTTTTTTTTTTTTTTTGAGTTGGAGTCTCACTTTGTCTCCCACGCTGGAGTGCAGTGGCATGCTCATGGCCACTGCAGCCTCGACCTGCTGAGCTCAGGTAATCCTTCCATCTCAGCCTTCCAAGTAGCTGGAACTACAGGCATGCACTACCACATCAGGCTAAATTTTTGATTTATTGTAGAGACGAAGTCTCGCCGAGTTGCCTGGGCTGGTCTCAAACCTCTGGGCTCAGGCAATCCTCTTGCCTTGGCCTCCCAAAGTGGGATTACAGGCTTGAGCCACCGCACCCAGCCAATATTTTTTCTAATTCAATTTATTTGTTTTAAAGTACTGCTGGGCTTTAACAGTAGTCTCCCTGGCTTAAGAAAAACAGCATTTATTTATTTTTTGAATTGAGGGTCTTACTCTGTCACCCAGGCTGGAGCGTAGGGGCACAAATCATGGCTCACTGTAGTCTCCTGGACTCAGGCAATCCTTCCATCCCAGCCTCCCACTACATGTGCATGCCACCACACTTGGCAAATATTTTGATGTTTTGTAGAGAAGAGGTCTCACTATGCTACTCAGGTTGATCTTGAACTCCTGGGCTCAAGCAATCCTCCTACCTTGGTCTCCTAGAGTGCTGGAATTACAAGAGTGAGCCACAGCACCTGGCACAGAAAATGATATTATTATTTTATCACCAGGATTGATCAGATAGCTGAGTACAATTTTCGTCAACTGACACATCACTACTATTTACAAAAAAGGTTCATACTTTTTCTTTAGTAGGTTACGAGTTTGATATTGACTCTAAGTCATCGGTTCAACACTTAACCATAAAGTCAAAGAAGATATATTCTAAAATCTTTTTTTATTTCCTCTCTTGGCAAAGTAGGGGTAATAGTCAGACCAAAAACTTTCATAAGAATCTCCAGTGTGATGATCTTTTTTTAAAAAAAAATGCTTAGGGATTTTAAGGAGAATTTAATGTGAAATTTCCAGAGCCTTCTGGTTTCCTCAATCTATGTTTAACATTGACTGATCTTGTATGTTGCTGAGAATCTTGCTTTGCAACAAAACAGACAAACACGGCAACAACCACAACTAGAACATAATGTCTCTCATGTTCTTGGTTTTTAAATAAGCCTGTCTGAGTTTTGACTCACATTTTATTCAAGTCAAATGGGCTGCAAATGCTTTACACAGATAATGCCCAAATAAACTACATGGTTTTCTTTGCTGGGACTATATCTTACCACTGAGCACTCAACTAAGAGGATAGTAGAGACTGAAATCCAGCCTTGCTGGTTAACCAAACTCTGTACCCTGATCAGGCTGTGTTGGCCTGGAAGAATTCATCCAAGCCTGGGCATACATCCAAGTTTGCATGTATCAATAGCTTATACTTTTTTTTTTTTTATAGCTGACTAGTATTCCATGGCATGATGCACCACAGTTTAACCAGGAACATCTGAGTTTTTTCCAGTGTTGGGCTATTGCAAAATAAAGCTGCTGTGGACATTATATATGGGTTTTGTTGGGTCCATAAGTTTTCATTTCTCTGATGCTGAAGAACACAATTGCTGGGTCTTAGGATAACTACATATTTTGTTTTTATAAGAAATTGCCAATCTATTTTCCAGGTAATGTTTTACACCCATCAGCAGTATATGAATGATGCAGTTTCTTTGTATTTTTGCCTGCATTTGATGTTATCGCTAAATTTTATTTCAGGCATTTTGATAGGCATATAGTGATATCTTATTGTTCTTATATTTGCATTTTCTTGATGGCTTAATGAAGTTAAATAGGTTTTATTTTATTGTGCTTATTTGCCATCTTACATCCTCTTCAGTGAAATGTTTTTTTGTTACTGTTTACTGTAGCTTTGAGAGATAGTTATACATTCTAGATACTACATACTAAATGGTATACAAAAACAAGAGGTGTAAATTTGGACTTTCTCCAGCAAACGGGGATATATGGCCACCTTAGTTAAGGTGGTAGTGAGTGCTCACAGGGTTCAGGAGTTGTAGTTGTGATGCCTGCCAGGCAAGTCTGTCATAAACAAACCTGTAGTTGAACAAAGGTGGGTTTATTAGCTTGTTGCAATGAGGCAGTTATCACACCATGGGGAACTGTGGGCTGTCTCAGTAAGGGGTTGTTAAGAGGGGCTTATTATTAGAATTGAGCTTGTGTTAGACAATTTTGGTGATGTTTCAAGGAAGTGTGGTTTTGTTTTTGATTGAGTACTGTCAGAAAGTCAAAGCAATTCTATGGTTGCTTTAATATTCTTTCTTTAAAATTTATTATATTAATTATTTTTTAGATACTAGGCTGGAGTGCAGTGGTTATTCACAAGTGCAATCATTTCATACTGCAGCCTTGAACTACTGTCCTCAAGAGGCCCTCCAGACTCAGCTTTCCATGTAGCACACATCACCATGCCCAGCTCTTAACATTCTTAATAATTTTATGTAGAAGGTGGAGGGGAAAAGGTGGGCTGAAGCTAAAATTGATAAAGATAGAGCAGTCACTCATATTAGCAGGAACAAGTAGTGCTTGACTTGTTTGACAGTGACAATTTTATGTTTGAAAGTGTTCTTATTTTTTTTTTCTCTGCTCAGACACAAATCACTTCGTGGTCTTGATTTTGTCTTGATCTGTATTATCACATATTAGCCTTATCTAATACTGGTGTTCTACAAAATATTTTGCATTCCAAAGAGAATGTCATGGCCTAGTGGTTAGAGCCAAAACAGCTTCAAGCTGATGGTAACGGGAGCTGATTTTTCTTTCTTACAGTTATTTCCCACAAAATAGTCAGGGATAGCTGTTCTGACAAGAGGACACTTAACCACAAACCAGGAGAGCAAGAGATAGTGAGTCCTATGACATCTGGGGCACAACATCCAGGCCTGGGGAGCAGCAGGTGCAAAGACTCTGAAATGGACATGTGTTTGGTATGTTTGGGAACAGAAAGCATATGGCTAGAGTGAAGCATGTGAGATGGGAACATTAGGAAACCATGTCGAGAAGGCAGCAGTGGTCCAGATCATCTGGGGTCTTGAAGATGCCTGGAATGGCTTATGCTTTAATCCAGGGTAAGATAAGAAAACTTTGGGTTGTTTTAAGTAGATTTGGTAATATAAAAACCAGAAATTATTATTATTATTTTTTTTAATCACTGTGATGGTTTATTACAGGGAAAGGATACAGATTAAAATCAGCCACTAGCCGGGTGTTCACGCCTATAATCCCAGTACTTTGGGAGGCCCAGGTGAGAGGATTGTCTGAGCCCACTGGCTCAAGACCAACCTGGCCAACATTGCAAGACCTTGTCTCTACAATAAATCACAAAAAAGTTAGCCAGGCGTGGTGGCACGCGCCTGCATTTCCAGCTACTTGGAAGGCTGAGGCAGAAGGATCGCCTGAGCCCGGTAGGTCAAGGCTGCGGTGGCGGTGAGCATGCCACTGCACTCCAGCCTGGATGACCGAGTGAGATATAAGAAGGAGTGTAGAGGGCAGAATCCAGAAAAAGTACCAAATGCTGAGCTTCCAGTTGTCCCCTTTCTGTGGTATCATGATGCATTACTTTCCAAGCATCAATAAGAGCAGACATTATTTTAAGTAAAGAACATGCTCGACTGTAAACAGAAAACATTTATTATTAATTCTGACATTTAGTTATTTACTCACTCAACAAACATTTATTAGGTACTTATTATGTTCCAGGTGGCTGCTCGGCCCCGCTAGGCCATGGGTGATAAAGCAGTAATTAAGATGAACACACCTGTAGTCCCAGCTACTTGAGAGTCTGAGGTGGGAGGATGGCTTGAGCCTAGGCAGTCAAGGCTGTGGTGAGTCGTGATTCTGCCACTGTACTCCAGCTTGTAATAGAACTTCAAATAGAGATGATAGATGTAATTGCACCAAAAATTAAAGCAGGAGAATTATATAAAGAATTTGGGGGAGAGGGAAGTTATTTACTTAAAATGTTTTGAGAAGAACTCCCTGAAAAAAGACAGTTGAAAAAAACCCTTGAATACTACAAAGAAATCATCATAGCATGTGTAACTATCCTGAAATGGGAAAGACATGGCACATTTGAAAAATGGTATAAAAGCCACTGAGATGCAGAATCATGACCAAAGGAGGGTACCAGGAGGTAGAAGGGTAAACAGTTCCCAGTGTATCTAGAAACCGTTGGAAGGTTTTAAGGAGAGAAAAGGCATAATCTAATTGAGGTTTTAATAAGATCACACTGCCTATAGAGTAGAGAATGAACTGAAGGCATGGAGTGGAAACCTACTGTAGTGGTCCATGTGAGAAAAGCTGAGGCTTAGATCTAGGTCATGTGGTAGATTTGGTGGGAAATATTTAGATTCAGGATAATTCTGGAATTTCAGCTTTCAGGACTTGCTGTTCAAGTCAGTAGTTCTCTACTGGGGCTGAAAATGAACCCCAAGGGATATTTGAAAATGTGTAGTGATATTTTTGCTTATAATGACTGGGGAGGTGCTACTAGCATGTAGAGGCTGCTAAACATCCTGCAATAAACAGGACAGCCCCCTACAACAGGAATTATTAGCACCCCATTCCAATGTCAGCTAGTGCCGAGGTTGAGAAACCCTGAATTAGAAGTTGTGGAAGAGGCTTCATGGCGATTCCTAGGTTTGTAGCATCAGCAATGAAAATAATGATGTTTATTAGTCATTCATTTTTGTGATGGGGAAGAATGGAAGAGGAGTAGTTTTGCATCAAGACCAGTGGGAAGAATTAAGTAGCATTCTATAGATGAGAATAATTGTAGGGATTTCTCTTGAGTTTTTACCATAGTACTAGATGGCTCTTTTAAAATTTTCTGTAAACAGTAGTTATGTTGAAGTCGGATGGTTAGATGCGAGAGATGAGCAATAGGGTTACTTGTTTCCCTTAAACTTAGAGGGATTCAAGCTTCTCATGTTTTCACTTGCAGAAATTTTTGGTGTTTGTATTTCTGAGTTTAGCCATCTAACAATGAGCTTGAGGCTTTTTACTGTAAAATAGAAGCAAGATGACTAAATCCGTGATAAGATGTGGAAAACTGAGCTCTCAGGCAAGAGAATGTTACATGTCTCCTGGAAATTCTCCTAGGATAGAAGTAGTAGTGATTGATGTATCTTTTCTAGGTATTCTGGGTGGTGGGAGGGAGGTATCAGGAGTCAATTAATTAACTGACAAATGTTTGAGGCCCTAGCATGGACTAGGACCTGGAGTTGTACATTGAGAAATGTATTGAATAAGCAGTGAATGAACGTATGAACAAACAAATAGGTGATGAGAGGGAAAGTGAACAAGGCAAATGAAAACAGATTGTGGAGAATATTCAATATTAAAGGTACTGAAAATTGTTTTGAACAGAGAATTCACCTGGAGAAGGGGTATTTCTATGCTTGGACTCAAATCACAATTATAGTCAGAAAATTCTAGAAAATGGAAAATTGAGAAATAAATGAATGCCTTCTCTCTTCTGCGTTGTGTTGCTAGCTTACAAAGGTAGAATGAAAGTGTTAGATAAAAATATTTTGAACTCAGTGCAAGTTATGGCTATTGTGCTGTGATTTTGTGTATCCAGATTCTTCTAAGCTGTCTTTTCTCAGTTAATGAAAATGGGCTTTCACCTTAAATAAATGATAGTATAGACATCATAAGACACAAGTCCGTTATTTTTTGCGCTGTAACTATATTTTTTGAAATTTGCCATTTCTGGAAGTATTAATTCCATGATAAAATAAATCTCCTGTTGCTGAGATTTTTCTTAATTCTGAGTTGTCAATGTCATGTTCCTTTGTGGAGAGGAGGAATTTGGTAGTTAGGAGACTATTAAAGGGAATTTTGAGACTTTCTTCTCCAGGTCAGCAAGGGTTACTTACACACAGCTCCTTTTAAATGTTAGCTTTCACCACAGAAGCCCCCAGGCCAATTTGGAAAACTGTTGAGTTTTTCAAAGGCTTCTTTGTTTTCAGCACTATCCTTCCACCAGGAACACTGAATTCTTCACATGAGTATAAAAGGTGCTATAATCTGTTCAGTGTAACTTAACTTCCCCAGACATATACCAAATGCATGTTTGAAATGGTTGATTCTCCTGTAGGCTGCATTGCACACTCACTGCTGCTCTGCAGAGTGTTACTGGGGACAGGAAGGCACCAGCCACCAGTTACTGTACAAAAGAAGTCTGCAAATTCTGTGTCAAGGTAGCTATTGCATCGTTCTATAAATAGTTAGTGGAAATGCAAATCATAAAAATACTGTATGTGGAGACAAGAAGAATATTACCTGACTTGGGACATTTTTCAAGTTGTAAAAGTGACTTTTTGGCTTTTTTCCACACAAACCAATCAAGGCTTGTTTTGCATGACTATTCTCAATGTACATGTACTTTAAATTGTTTTGCATTTTCTAACGTGTTCGTCCCTGCAAAGTTTGTTTCTACTTGTCTTTAACAAATACAATGCATGTTCATGAAAGTGTATCACTTAATCACTAATTTGAATGTTGAACACACAATTGAAATTGTTAAGTGTTAGATCACTACTTTGAATAATGAACATAGAATTAAAATTCTGTGGTAATTGGATTGGATAAGTTGCTTATTTAAGCACACTATGTAAATATTATACTATCATTAAATCTAAAATACATGGACATTTTTGAAAGTTTGACCTTGAATCATTTTCTCTTAAAAGTTCATTTTATCTTAAAAGTATCTGTGGCATTTCGTCTCTTATAGTGAATTACCAATATTCTTGAGTACACACCAGAGCAAAGACTTAAGATTTATCTGTGTTTGGGAGTGTTTATGCCATCCTTGCACAAGTGTCTATATTTCTCAATTACTGTCTATGATTAGAAATCTTTACAACATGCTCAGAATGTGTTCCAATTTCAGAGACAGTATGACATATATCAGTTCCTCATTAATAAAACATAAACTACATAAATGAATTAGCAAAAGAATATTGTACTGCTTATTGGTTTTAAATAAGATACAAGAAGCCGTTACCAAATCATTGATTCTGTAGTTTTAGGTATATTCTCAGGAGCTCATGTGGAGTAGTGGCGGAAAGAGACCTGCTCTTCTAGTTGCTGGTTGAAAAGCTTTCATTTTATTATGAGGAAGTACAATAGACCCCAGGATGCCCTTCACAGTTTCCTGTATTCTTTTGGGTCTCACGTTTCCCCACCTGAATAAGAGAGACAGATGTCTAGTCTTTCTTCTTTCTGCACCTTCCTCCCATCCTCCATTCATTGCAGTTTAAACCCCTTACCTCCTGGTTGGCTCCTGTATCTGGTAGGAAGGTTTGCTGGACCTGGTGCAGGAATGCTTGTCATCTGCCATCTTTGATCTACTTAAGAAATGGCTACAACCAGTTAACATGAAAATCTAAATTTAGTGATCATATATTGTATCGTCCTTGAAGGCGTCCTGTCTGATGGCATAGAAAATTCCTAGAGATTTCTCTTTTGTGTAGAATGGCATGTGAGTTGCAAATCCCAAAGCCCACGTTTAAGACCTAGGACCATCTCAAAAATAAATTCCTTTGTGTTTCATTTTTTGAAATGTGTCGTATTACCCGAAAGAATGGCTTACAAAGAAAGATACTAAAAGCACAGAAAACAGAGGCATAAGGCTATCAAAAATAGCTTGTTTTATAGTCATGATATTTATTACTTATATTATCAAAAGTTCTGTCTAACGATGAAGTGCTAATGTACTGATGTTCTGGAAGTTTGTTCAGAAGTTTGTTGGGTTAGGACAACAATGCCATCATTTTTTTTTTTTTTTTGAGTTGGAGTCTCACTCTGTCACCCAGACTGGAGTGCAGTGGCCGCTCCAGGCCACCGCAGCGTCGACCTGCTGGGCTCCGGTGATCCTTCAGTCTCAGCCTTCCAAGTAGCTGGAACTACAGGCGTGTGCTACCACACCCGGCTAATTTTTGATTTATTGTAGAGACAAGGTCTCGCTAAATTGCCCAGGTGGGTCTCGAACCCGTGGGCTCAGGCAATCCACTTACCTCGGCATCCCAAAGCTCTGGGATTACAGGCTGAGCCACTGAGCCCGGCGACAATGCCATAATTATCTAAGTGTTTTAATAAATAAAACTTTTGTAAAAAATAGTATCCACACTGAGTTTTTTATTTGCTTGTTTCTGTTTGTTTTTGAGTTGGGATCTCACTCTGTCTCCCAGGCTGGAGTACAGTGACATGATCATGGCCCAGGCCTTCTGGGCTCAGGCCATCTTCCACCTCAGCTTCCTGTGTCACTGGGACTACAGGCACGTGCCACCATGCCCAGCTAGTTTTTTTACTTTTTTATAGAGACGAGGTCTCGCTATGTTGCCCAAACTGGTCTTGAGTACCTGGGCTCAAGTAATCCTTCTGCTTCAGCCTCCCAAAGTGCTGAGATTATAGGCATGAACCACCACACTCAGCCCACATTGTGTCTTTAAGGCAGGATGTGCAGGTGGTAAAAGCTCACTCAGGCTGTGGAAACAACAAAACCAAGTTCAATTCCTGGGAATTTATTTATTGTCCTAAGGACTTAACTGCATTATAAGTAGAATGGGATAATACGAATAATGATCTAAAATACTTGCTGTGAGGACAACATGTAAGTGGCTTGATACCTGTCTAGCTCAGGCTTAGTACTATGTAAGTTAATTACTGTATCATTCTCTGTAAAATGTATACATACCTGCTTGCTAGCCATTTCCCAGTTATGTTCATTATGTAGTCTGACTACCCAGTAGTCAGATTAAGCCTATGCTTGGTACAGTAGCAAAATAAAGGTACAAATATTTTTTGGAATGAAGTTGGAATATGCATATTTAAGGATACAAGTATTATAGGATAATCTTATGTTCCCTTACTGTTTTTTCTGAGTGTATTTTTATTTTGAATTATAGATGATGGATGATGTGAGGAGATACAAAATGACCTTTCAAGTGCTTATAACTCTAGACTTATGACAAAGGACACATATACACATGAGGAGTTCCCACAAGTACAGAAGGACTGAACTGGAGGTCAGAGAAGAAGGAGTAGCCTATGCAAATGGCAAAGGATGTGGGAGCTGAGGCAGGATGGGTGACAAATACATGACATTTGCCTTGGTCTGCATTTGTAAGTTAGGAGGAGCCATTTTATGGAGTGAAAGCTACACTGACCTGCTTGTATGTCTTGACTCTGTCACTGAAATTTTTTAAGCTTGAAAAATTTATAGCTTCTCTATCTATCTGTAATAATATCAAGTTACAGATTAATAATGGCAAGATTGGGGAGAGGAATTGGGTAGAAGCTGTCTAACTAAAGTAGAGGAAGGAAGGGAAGGAGTCAGGAGAGAGGGAGGAAGGTCAGGAGAAAACAAAAAGAGAAGAAACAGAGAAAGTGAGAGTGGGCAGGGGAGAGAAAGGGTAATAGTACAAAGGGGGATGGGGGTCATAGAGCAATGGAAGACAGGGTGAGAACAATGGCTTCAGAGTCAGACAGACCTGTTTGCAGATCTTGGCCCTGCTCCTTCCTGGCCTGGTAACCTTGAGCAAACTGCTTCAGCTCACCAGTCCCGAAGGTATTTATCAAGGAGGTTAATCGTATCACCTTTATAGAGGGGTAGCAAGAAATAATTCAGACAAAAACACATGCTGGTTTAGTACTCAATAAATAATAGCGGCAATGAGGATAATGATGAGGGTGGACTAATGATGATGATGATGAAGGGCAAAATTTAAAGAAATTAAAGAGTAATTAAAATAAAGACATGAAGAAGCAGCTGGGGAGTGAGGAGTGGGAAAGCAGAATATGAGGAATAAAAAGGGAAACATTGAACGTGAAAGATGTGTTTCTGAATGCCAGGTAGGTCTTACTAAATCTTTGCCCCCCACCCTCTTCAAAGGACACCATCTCTTTCTGGTCAAGTCCTTCACCAGATATATATTTGCCGTTTACCTACTCACTGGTTAGCAGAGATACTCCTCCTCATTTTTGTGACTTTTGCCCCTTCTTCTTTTCCTTTTATGAGAGACAGAATTGCATCTTACACTTGCATCTTATACTCTTTTGGTAGCAGAAGCTAAAACGTAATGGAAAACAGAATCTAGGATTATTAGTTATGCAGATTAGATATGGATACATGCTTATCTACTCTACATATCTTTTTAAGAATACGAAAAGCAAAGATATTATTTCTGTTGCTCCTTCTCTCACCCATTAACAACTCCTTTACATTTTACTTCCAACACATGCACTAGCTCTATCCACTATTTCTACTACTATCTCACTATTACGAGGATTTCTATAATGACTTTGACTTCCATTTTTGCCCCTTCCATCTCCTCCAGAGATAAAATAATCCTCCCCCCATTAAACCTTTCCAATGGCTTGTTCTTGCACTGTGTATACAATTCAATCCCTTTCTCCTTGTTTACAAAGCCCTACATAATCGCCCCCTTGACCTGTCCCATTTCATTCTACTTTTCTCCTCGCAATCTACCCTCGAGCCACACCGAAGATGTTTTTCTCTATGTCTTGAACTTGGCAAGTTTTGTTTTTCCCCTTTAGGGCCTTTCAAATAGCTATTTCTTTTCTTTCTACGTTCATAGCCAGACCCCTTCTTGTCATCCTCATTTTAGCCTAAAAGTCACTCTCAGGGGGCGGGGGGTGGGGGCGGGTGGGCTTTTGATCAACATTCCATGTAAAAGTCACTCACTCTTTTGGGTCATGGTATACTATTTTGTTTTTCTACATGGACTCTTCTCACTTCTGCTGTGTGTATGTGGACGTATGTATGTATGTATGTATGTATGTCTCCCTGTCCCTAGAATTTTAGTTCCACAAGACAGAGACCTTGCACATCTTGCTTGGAAAATCATTTCCTGGTGGCAACAGATGTGTCCAACATATAACATGAACTCAATAAATATTTAGGTTAATGCTGTTGAATTAATGATTTAACCTCTGAATACAGAATCCTTGCCAGTATTTTACTTCTTTACAGGTAATCAGCATTCCACTCAAGACAATAATTTTGAAAGCTTTCTCAATGCTCCTTAACTTGGTAAGTTAATAATAAGTAAAACTTGCTAAGTCAATCATCATAAAAACAACATGATATGCCATTTATAGAAAAAAAAATCAATACTTTTTTTTTTTACTTTCAATGTACAAAAGTTTCCACCAAGTCAGCTCAAAGTATCCATCTGCCCTGGGGTGAAGTTGAAATTAGGAGTATTTGAGAAAGAAAAAAATATTACTTATGATTTTCAAAGTAGGACTTTGCAGCAAATCAATGTCTTTAAAAAGCAGAGGGATTGTTGAAAGAGGAAGGATTTTTCGGGTCGGGCATGGTGGCTCATGCCTGCAATCCCAGCACTTTGGTAGGCTGGGGCGGGAGGATTACTTGAGGCAGGAGTTCAAGACCAGCCTGGGCAACAGACTGAGACTCTATCTCTATTTTAAAAAATTGAAATTAGCTGGACATGGTGGCACATGAGTGCCTGTAGTCCTATCTATGCAGGAAGGTAACTTGAGTCCAGAAGTTTGAGGTTACAGTGAGCTATGATTGTGTCATGGCACACCAGCCTGAGTGACAAACGTAGCCCTAGTCAAGGAGAAGAAAGAAAAATAGATAAGGGAAATAGAAAGCTAAAAGCACATTTTTTTCTCTCCTTGGATCTGAACTCCAGGACTGTGGAGGTGTGTGTTACACAAGTCTGAGGAACACCCATAGCAGATGTTCTCTGGAATCATCTTCCCTTTATTGAAGAGATCCACACACAAAGAGTTTCTGAGGCACTGTAGAGGGGTGGGCTTGGGGCCTCCAACACAGCCGACAGGCCACACCAGCATGGTCAGGAATATGGAATGTCCACGTGGCATTAGAAAGCCTGCTTCAGTTTCCCTGTGGCTCAAGTTCTGAGGTGAGAGCCAATAGGTCTACCCTGGGATCTGTAGACTTGGCAGAGACTCAGAGAGTCTGCAGTGCCAGCCAGGAAGAGCCAAGAGGAGGCCAAATGAGCAAGCAGGACCTGGGCCATAACTCACCTGAGAAAAGTGACTCTGGGGGTATTGACCAGAGGGGTTAAAAGGTGATGCTAGCACAATGCTCTAAGAGAGACCAGTCTGATGATATTTCAGGGACATCAGCTAATGCAAAACAAAAGAGTAGCACAACTAACTGTGTCCTTCCTCCTACTACCAATAGATAATATAAACATGTTCTCATACTCTAGAAACCATCTTTGCAAGAATCAGGTACAAGAAAAGAGTCTAAAAACCAGTGTAAACACTCCCAAATGACTTGGTAACTCCTTTGTGCCTGATATATATTATTAACTAAAATGGACTTTTAAACTTAATTGGATTCAATTTTTTTTGAGTATTCATGCTGTGTGGGAAGTGAGGGCTTTGAAGATCACAGTGGTTTTAAATACAATTATGAGTCTATACTTATCTACACACCTGGAAGTAGTGTGAGCTACTTTTGTATAACCTATTCTACAATGTTGAACTGAAACTCTTTCCTTATTTTGATGATTAGGGTACTCTTTGATTGCAAATTACATTCTCTAGAAAATATGAGGCTAATAATGTTAGCACAGAATCTGATTTCTTAGATTCATCACTATCAAAATGTGAAAGCATAAATTTAGAGACACATTTAACTATAACTAAATAAGTTTAAAAATATATGCTTGTGCAACTAAAAGACTATATATTTTTAAAATTTCTAAATAAGTTTTCTAATTACAAAAGATATGAGTATGAGAAAAACTTGGATCACACAACTGCATATTGATAGGAATACATACTTTCAAAAATACTTTTTAATGTGTATATAATACACATTAATATATATCATTTTTAAGCATAGCTGTAATGATGGACATAAAATTATTAGAATATTTTTATGTTAGAAATACTTTTGTTGATACATAAAACTGTGTATATTACTTAATCAGTCAAGAAATAGTAATATGTTAACTAGCTTATATGAGAATGAATGTTTAGTATTAATGGATACACCATTACCATCTAGAATCAACTTTAAACAATATGGCCTTTGCTTATTCCCAAAATGTTTTGAAGCATCTGCTTTCAGCTTTCATGTGAAAAGAATGAGATTTGGCCAGGCATGGTGACTCACACCTGTAATCCCAGCACTTTGGGAAGTTGCGGTGAGAGGATTGCCTGAGCCCAGGTGTTCAAGACCAGCCTGGGCAAATTGGCAAGACCTTGTCTGTACAGTAAATAAAAAAATTAGCCCGATGTAATGGTGTGTGTCTGTGGTTCCAGCTACTTGAAAGACTGAGGTGGAAGGATTGCCTGAGTCCAGCAGGTCGAGGCTACTGTGGCCATGAGTGCACCACTGCACTCCAGCCTGGGCAACAGAGTGAGACTTCAACTCAAAAAAAGAATAAGAAAAGAATACTGAATCTTTCCAGTATTTATATAGCTTATTATTATTGTTATTTTTCAAATTGAGTTTCAATGTCCTGTTAAAGATACTTTATTCTTTGTGGGGTTTTTTTAGGGGTGTAGTAGAGGTTTTAGAAATAAGGCTTTCCTATGTTTCCATATTTTAAAGTTGAAAGAAAACAATCTCCAAACAAAGAACAAGTATTTTAATTGCTTTATTGGTGAGGGATTTTTGTGATTCAAAAATCATTCATGCAGCTTTTCAATAAGCTGAAGATAGTCTGTCAAACATGCAATAGGCTTGTGGATTAAAAGTTAATCAATTCACTAGCACTAACTCTTGGGGCCCTCATACAAAAATATTTAAAAAGTTATTTTGGATAACTGAATGGATTTAAAAGGGAAGTGAATTGAGAAATATTCTAGAAGTATTATTTTTCTGTAATAAAAAATGGTTGTTCTTGAAATTAGTTTTAACTATTAAGAGTAAGACTGAGATACCATGACTGAAGTTGTTTCTTACATAGCAAATTTTTTAGGAAACAGTCTTGAGGTAGGTGGGATAAAGAAGGAATTTTTAGTGGATTTCATTTGATTTGTTTTTAAAAGGAAATCATCTTGGAATTATAGATATGCTAATTAAACACCGACTTTAAACTCTAAAAAGTATTAATAAATTATAAAACAGCTTGAAGTAATTTTACAATATATAATAGATGCCAACAATTCTTCAGCGCAATATTATGATTATAATGGTAACATTCTCCCTTTCTGTTTCAGCCACTACGTGGCTTTCATTAAACACTACACAGGTCTCTGACAGAGTTAATTGTCTAAGGCTGTTCAAAAGGCCAAAAATTACTCTCTGGGAATAAAAACATTATGCTGGAAACCAAAGACATAGATAAGAGTCTGGGCTTTAATTTAAAGGGAAGAGATGAGTGCCGGGCAGCAAACAAAGGCAGTAAGTGTTGGTTTGAATAGCTATAACTTTTTGTTTTTTTTAATGTGCCGTTTTGGATCAGTTTAAGCCATTTCAGATATGAACAAGGCATGTGCTCAGCTCATTAACCAGACTTGTTGAATTATGTGGCTAGCACCCTAGCCATTCTACAATATTGACTAAATATATGTAGGTGGGAAACACTGGGAAAATGAATATAGAATCAGGCTTCAGAAAGGGCAACTCTATGGGAAAGGTAGGAGAAAACAACAAGAACTCTGAGTCTGAAATATATAGTAAAATCATTAAACTGGTATTCATGATAATCAAATGTGGGATGGGCTGAAGTTCATTTGTCACTATTAAGAGATAGTTGGTTAGACAACTGTGCAAATAAGATCACAGAGTCTTGTTTAAATCAAAGACCTACTTTTAAAATATTTTGGTATTTTTTAAAACAATTTTTGCTAATCCCAAACTCATGTATTTACTCTTCAAGCATTTATTACAACACCAACTATATGCTGGGTGCTGGCCAGAAATTTTGGGATACAAGACATGAAAGATAATAGATTTAGATTTTAAAGAAGGTTGAATGTACCAGGAAAACCAATGAGTACATACAATACAGTGGGATAATGATGAAAAAGATAAACTTGAGTCTAGAAGGAAAGTCCAGACAGACTGTAGAGAGAAGACTGTGAGTGCAGAAAGACTGTGAGAAGAAAAGAGAGAGAAGGTGATCTTGGAAGGAATTTTAAAGGTTGAGTGAAAGTTAGCCAGATGGATTTGGGTCAAAGAGTAGGAAGAATGTTTGTAAAGGGAATGAAGCATGGGAGAACTTGGCTTGTTTGGGGGAACAGTAGGTAATAATAAGGATGAGGTCTAGGGTATTGTAGTACCAAGTAACAATATGAAGCTGGAAAAACATGCAATTGAAGAGCTTTTGGTCTCTTGTTATGTAGCTCAAATTTTATCCTGAAGGCTGTGGGAAGCCACTGGCAGATTTTCAGCAGGGTTATGCTATTGTCAGAGTTGGAGTCTGACCAAAGCAGGGAGAAGAGATTAAAAACAGTTATGGGAGAGGAAGGGACACCAACTCAGAGACTGCTGCAGTAATCCACATGAAAATGATGAGGTATCGGACCCATCTGCTCAACTTGTTCCCTTTCACATCTCCACTCAGGCTTGTATTTTGGATTTTCTACTCAACATATTATGAGTACACGAAAGCTAATTTTTCCTGCCTTTTCAGAGAGTTGCTCTGCTAATAATAATGCCATTAAATTATGTGAAGAAGACCTCCTATTAATGTACCTATGTTGTCTGAAAGAAGTAACTATTTTAAATTGGCATACCATGTTAACTAGTCCTCTCTTATGCAGAATCATCTGAAAGAAAGGCATATAGAGCAGGTCACTTGTGACTGGGAGAATAGAGGAGATATATAGTGCATGGTACATTAGCTCTCTTTTCTTTAATGGAATGTCATACTGAGGGTCCTGGGATGCATTAGAACTGAGGAGTAGGATGCTAAATGGAAATGGAGAAAGAAAGCACAGAAACAGAGCCACTAGAAAAATTCTCTCTTCATAGTGTTTTCAAAGGAAAACCAAAATTAACAGCTGGTTAGATCTGTAAAGGTCACAGATAAAGCGTCACCGGAGGGACAAGAGGCATATAGAGTATGTCTAGGAAGGTTTTATGGATGAGTTCGCTTGAGTAGAGTTCTAAAGTATGAAAAGTAATGTGATGTGTTTATGGGGTCATGTGTGTGTGACAAGACTGAAGAAAAAAAAATCATTGTTATCTGTCAGGTTTTTTGTGTTTTTTATTGTAATTGAAGTTAGCTATATAGATTAACATATGGTAGAGCAAAGAAAATTAGAGAAATGACATTCCATGTGAATAATTCAAGCTTAAATATCATTTTTACCAAAACATCTGAAATATCTTGATAATTGAGACAAAACTGTCAATTTTGTATTCTTAACGATTTTTGTGTGTGCTATGGATAACTGCCTGAGTTATGTGTGTGTGTGTTTAATACACACCAACCAAAAAAAACCTATCACTGATTTCACATAGTTCAGAAAATTCAGAAAATGCCCAAGTCTTAGACACAGGATGTTTGACTGCATCACCTTGGTGATGAGGCTACATAATCCAGGATCTAGGAAAACGTTTGCTTCCCTGAGTGATTCCAACAGGCTTGAACTTGCTTAGTATTTTCCAGGGAGCTCACCACTCAGACACAGAACGGCTGTGTACGGGCATGCAGGTGACACAGAAAACCATGGCTTGCTCTAGGTACAGCAAGAACCTGGGTCAAGGAAGAAGAGGATCATACCATCTAAGAGTATGGTCTTCAGAAAACTGAGAAACCGTGGCCATTTTGTTTTCTTAAACATCAAGGCCAAGCTTTGCTGAGGGCGGAGATGTTTAATATTCAGTTGCCCAGACTGAAGTCTATCTCTTGTAATTACATTATCTGTACTTAAATCCTTTGCAATTTCAAAGAGAAAAGATCTGACTTCCTTTACCTGTCAGTTCCATAGACTCTGTTTATTTCTTCTGTTTGTGGGATGTTGCAGTATTGTGGCAAAGTGTTTAAATATTACCTATGATCTGTCAAACAGATTACTTGGTTGTTTGGTTTGGGGAGTCTTTGCAAATGAAAGGTGCTACAGGGTGAAACATTTTTAGATATTTCAATATATAGTGAATAATTCAAGCTTAAATATCATTTTTACCAAACATCTTACATTACATCTTACAAACATTCTTAGCATTAAATTGAGAAATTAGACATTCTATAACCAAGGCTTTTTTTTTTTTAAATCCATAGATTTATCTAAATACTTCAAGCAAGTATTTTTAAAAATGTTTTGTAAACAGAACTTTTAAATGGCATAAGACTTTTAGGGGTGCCCCTAATTTGTTGAATCCCTGAGATAAATCATTTTGCAAGCTCAGTGGTTGTCATCTGATTTATCTGTTGTCAAAGTTTCGATTTTGTACATGAATATATACATATACATATACCTGTGAGCCAGAAGTTGTAGAGAAACTTACATGTTCTCTATAGAACTTTTTATTGGTCTTTACTTAGCCAAATTTTCAGGAAAGGAAAAGCAAAGCAAGAAATTGGGTTCAGCATTAAATTCATGAATTGAGAGATATGAAATATACTAATTGAAACATTAAGAACCTCAAAACCAAAATTCTTTCCTTAGCAGTGGCCATTTGGCTACCAACTAGAGATATATTATGACTTCTTAATGTTTTAGTTTCATGTTAAATGAGAATTCGGTGCCCAGGCACCAAATGGTGAAAGGGATTTTGTCTACGGAAATGATTTTAGGAAACTGTTCATGCTATTAACTACCAAATCTTTCTTTCTAAGTTACTGCATTGTTTTTACATTTACTATACATTTTTATTTGGTGGCAAAATTCGGACATCTTGCATCATCAGCCTATGTACTGAGTTGGTCTGGCTATGAAGTTACAAGGTTTTGGAAGAAATATTGGGAGGAAAGGAAGAAAGAATGTCTCTTCTGAAATCTCAATAAAAGCCAGACATAGGCCTCTAGTCCTAGCTACTCAGGAGGCTGAGGCAGGAGAGTTTCTTGAAGTCCCACTCTAGCCTGGATAACATAGAAAGACCCTGTCTCTAAAGAAAAAAAATAAAGTTCAAAAAAGAAATTCCCACCTTCTATCCTTGGCAATGCTCAACATTGGGTGTGAATTTGGTGACTGTGGGACTTTTTTTGGTATGGCTCTTTGGGCCAGTGTGCATGCTTCAAGCCATGCCTGTCATTTCTGATGCTTGGTTCCAAACTCATGTATTTTGCTTCCATACAGTAGTCAGTAGAGAGGACTGGCCAGGGTAGGCTGATAGCGTGAAAAACTGTGAAGGAGACTCTTTGCCCCTTTCTCTTAGCTTTGAAATCTTTTATTTTTATAACTTCAGGCCAAGTAGTCGATTTTAGAGGATAAAGGTTTTTGCTCTAAGTTTGATCAGGGAAAATGTATCATTTGGAAAAAGCTCTGCATGTCTTAACATGAATAAATCTCGACAACATAAATTTTTAATAAAAAAAGCAAGTTGAAAATATTCATATATTACGATTCAGTTTATGGAAATTTTAAAATACTTTATATGTTTATGGCTACATATACACATGGGAAAATACATTTACACTCACAAGAAGGACAAACACCAACACCAGGCAAGTGGTTATTTGTGGAGGAGAAGAAAGAAGAAAGGAAAAGGGATTGGTTAGGTTGAACTGTGGCTGTACCTTTTTTCCTTCAAAAATTGAGATAATCTATCTAAAGCAAACCTGGCAAATGTTAATACTTTTTAAATCCAGGTTTGTGCTATTTTCAGCTCTTTTCTGTACTTTTAAACTATTTAAAAATTTGATATTTACAACATTTATGTATCAAATTATTAGATGCACTCCATAAATATGTAAAATTATGTTTCAATAAAAAATTTAAAAATTGATATAAATGTCTACAAAAGTTTCTGAGGCTGCTGAAATAGTTTGAGAATATACTGTGTGTTAGATATTAAGAAAACAAATATTAGGGTTATGAAGACATTACCTGAAGGATCTCATTGTCAAGAGGAAAAAAGAACAAAGAACAACAAAATGTGGCAATTCTCAATAAAATGTGGTAATCACAATCTTGCTATACGTAATGGTTTCTAGATGGAATGATTGACTCCAGGATAATTTTTTTCTAGAAAACCTGAGAAAATCTTGGTCAGACTAATGGCAAAAAATCATCATACTTGTTTAATCAAAATTTTTCTTTTATATTTAATATTTCAAACTAATTGCAAACAAAATATTGTCAAGGAGAGATCCTCAAAATACAACTGGTAAATGCTGTCATGTAATATATTTAAATATATTATGTACTTTAGCAGATGTTTCTGTAGAGTTCCTTCCAAGTCTGTCTTTATGTTTCCTTTGTTTTTTCATGGAAACTTTGTCTTCCCAGCTAAATAATCAACTCTTTACAGAGAGGGCTGTCTGGTTTTCATTTATGTATCACTTGCTTTCTGAAGTTTTTAGTATAGTCCTAATAAATGGTAATGATGGTTCAATTTGTATTGAATATCTACTATATGTTATAGGAGTATAGTAAAGAGATATTTAACCCCAAACAATATTTGGGGCCACAGGCACCAAGGGAGACACCTGGAGTTAAGATCTTCATTGCCAGAAATATGCAGATACAATATACGAAGAATACAATGCCACATATGAAAATGATACAGATGACTTCTGTCACTTCAGGCAAAAGAAACATTACAGTTAATTACCAAGAAGGTTGGCAAGACATTTCAAATAAGAACAATGAACTATTGGCTTTCCTTCTTGAGAGAATCTTGATGGAAAACACTAAAGTATTTTTTCCACCCAACTTGCATCCAAAGACAAACCACCACAAATTTAGCATTTCTCTGTTGGGTAGATACAAAAATAGGAAAAAAGATAATTTATTCTATTAATAGCTACACTTGATGGCTAACAGATTTTCACTAGTAAGTGTTAAAAATAGAACAGTAAATACTTGACATCTCAGTTTTAATTAAAATGATGTGATACTGGGATGACAGGGATAAGAGAGATAGATCCCTGATAACTCAGTAAAGAAGCAACAGGTACAATATATGAGTCCCAGTAGTAAATATACATTACACCTGTTGGCTTAACAAAACTCCCTCCCTGGGCCCCTTATTATATTTATATGTTATTTGCATACTTTAGTCCCCTTAGCAACCAGCTACCTGAGGTTACAAGAGTTTTACTTTAACTCAAATGTTGTTTGTGGAAAAGAAGAGTTTTATCAGTGTCCAGAAAACAACATTGATAACAATGAGAGACAAAAATATCAATCAAACCCAGAGCATTTAAAGCAATCATGGTTGCTAAGGAGATGGAAAATAAAGTCCACACAATCTAAGGGACAGTTTCAGATAGCAACAGGAAAATCTGATAATGTGCATGGTAAAGAAGGTGGCATCTTCACTCTGTAACAGTGAGGATAGATGCATAGGCACCCAGGGTAGCCTCATGAGCCACACCCCCCACCCCACTGTCTCCTTTTCTAACCCAACTGGCTCCCTTTTTGCTTTCACTTCTTATCTCAGACCCATATTCCTTCCTTGTTTCCATATTCAGTGTTGTCAGTAGTTAATAGTATGAATAGCGACAAACATTTGTGGAGCTTATTGATTTCTTAATATATTTTGGCACTGTTCGAAACACTTTTTCAAGTTTTAACTCTTTTGGGTCTCATTAACAAGTTAAAGTTGATATAATTTTCATTCCCATTTCATAGATGAGGAAATCAAGGCACAGCTGGCAATTGGCTGGGTCTGCATTCAAATATAAGCAGATCACAATCTTTGCCAGTAAACTCTGCCGACCTTCATGTGAATCTATGTGTTAAGAGAATTGCTTGGGATAAAGAAGCAGATGGAAGAAATACAATGACTTTCAATGTGCCTAAAGTACCTTGATGCAAATTAAATGCTGTTTAATGATAAATATCATGGTTATGATGAGATCTTTTGGAGATCATAAGAGCTGATTATTTTGTGTGTGTTTAGATAATGATGGTTTATTTAAACTAACTCAGCAAACATTTGAACATCTACCATGTGTGCTAAGAAATTAAAAAAAAATTTCAACAAGATGTCTTTCCACAGCTACCCTACTAGCTTTTAGTCTAGTAGACGAAGCTAGTCATACAGACAAATACATGCAAAGGTGAAAGATGCTATGAGTATACGTCAAGCCACACAAGCAATTATTACCAAACTTATCAGAGGTAAAGAATTGAGATGGTTTCACAGAGGCTTATACTCAGAATATATGCTCAGGCCATTGTCTTGTGCAAATCAAATTAATCTAGTTAAAATTTTCTAATTATATGTATCTTCTAATGTATGAAGAAACAGATTTCACAGGAACTTGGGGCCAAGCTTACCTTTCCCCAAGATACCTTGTTTTTATTCAAATTATAGTCACCAGGATTTTGTCGTAGAGAAGATTCTAGTTGGCTCCAATTGTTTTCCCAATGGGTGTTTTTTGACACTCCACAAATATATTTGCATAATTGACTATGATAGTTCTAGTGTGATGTTGACATGTCTTGTGATTCTCAAGGTCTGAGAGAAGCTTGTGACAACCCTAAATCAACATTTTGCTCTCAGTTATTATCCAGTAATGCACATTATCCCATGGAGGGGATTGTGGGAATGGATAGATGAGAATGTCTATATTTTGAATGACTGATTAAGAAAGGTCTGAAGTGCCCTCTACAATATCAAGCCTTAAAACCTTTCAGATGTTATTAGCAAGCCGGAGCTGAATCGACATAAGAGCATTCTATGGTAACTAGCTACATCTGTTGGGCTCCAAGTTGCAGGCTGCTGTAGGGCTAGAAACATCCCGATTGAAGCATCCAGCAGTGTGGCAGAAGTAAGCAGGGAGTAAGCAGAAGCCTGGGAGAAAAATATAATTAAGGCAATTTCATCAGAAGTAAGTGGCACCATCTTATGGGAGAAGAAATGATTCATTCTTTCAGAGGAAGGAGATGAGCTGGAGAATCTGCAGAAAGTGTACGTCACTTCAGTAAAATTGCAGTGCAATGCATGTTTGGGCACAGAATTTTGGGTGGTGTTGGTGAAAGTGCTTCTTCTGCAATGTAGCACAGTACCTGGAGCTCCAGGAAAGGGGGACTAATGCAGTAAAAGATAGCTCCCATAGATAAATGATCTAGCAGGGAGGGTAAGTATTAGTGAGATAGGGAAGCAGGCAAGGATTAGGGTAAGGCAAGTGAGGCCAACTTGTGCAAGTGCTAATTGTCTTTGTCTAAAGTTGTGATCTTGAACTTTTTTGTATTAATGTTGATTTTTTAAAAATGTAGTATTAAATATTATTTACCTTGATGACTGTGTTTTCTGACACCCTTTACATTTTACACCCGAGGAGAGTACCCCCATAGTGCTGGCCCTGCATGACTGCAATTGAAGTGAGATGTTTCAACACTTACTACATATCAGTGAATAGAACCATTGCATGTTATTATCAGTGTGATCTCACAGGACATCTGATGTTACCTTAGCACAGAAGCAGACCAGGCGACTTCAAAACCATCTTCAACCTGCAGATACATTTTATTTGTCATTAATATTACTTACTTTTGAAACCTAATGAGTTGACCCACTTGAAAGTTGGAAAATTTATTTCAAACAATTTGAATATCAGGCTTCTTTTAAAGAGTTGGAAGGTCTAACACACTGGATCTATGTTCTTTCATGGCAGTAATCAACTAAAGCTGACAAGAACATTTTTGCCAGTTCTCTGGGCCCCCACTTCATGTGGCTATGTTACCTGCCTACTATGTATAAAATGTTATGGTAAGAAACAGGATGACAAAGTCCCTTTCCTCTTGGAATTTGTTTTGACAAATTCCAGGCAATGTTATGAGTTGAATTGTGACGCCTCCCGACAACAAATAAAAAAGGTATGTTGAAGTCCTAATCAGAATATGACCTTATTGGGAAATAGGGTCTTTATAGGGGTAATGAAGTTAAAATGAGGTCATTAGGATGGTCCTAATGTAATGTGACTGGTGTCCTTAAACAAAGGGGAAATCTGAACACAAAGACAGACACACACACAGAGAAGGCAGCCATGGGACAGAAGTGATGGATCTACAAGCCAAGGAATGCCAAAGATTGCTGACACACACCAGAGACTAAAAGAGGCAAGGAAGTATTCTTCTCTAGAACTGTCAGAAAGAGCATGAGCCTGCTGACACCTGGATTTTCATCTTCCAGCCTCCAGAACTGACACCATAAATTTCGTTGTTATTAGTCGCCCAAGTTTTTGGTACTTTTTGTTATAGAAGCCCTAGAAAATTAATACAGGCGGTTATTAATGGCTAATAATGGTTCGAGCAAGTAATTAATAATAATTGCGAAAGGGTAATGAAGGACGAGTAAAGAGTGCTGGGAGAACGTATGTAGGATGGGTGAACTGACCTCGTTTGAAGGTTGGGGGGCTTTCTGAGGAAGATGTGTTTTAGTTGAGGTCTGAATGATAAATGGAAGTGACTTTCTAGTGATGGAGGAGACAGGTACCTAGGCTGAAAGGACTGGTATATGTGAGGGCTGTAAGAAAAAAGGAGTAAATTATATTCCAGAAACTGGGATTCAGCTAATGACTGAACCACAGAGGAGAAACTGTGGAGTCTAGTGAGGTGGGCCATATACAGGAGGGTATATGGACTTACTAGCTATCTTATTTGGGGAGGGGAAGTTCCTTAACTTCTCTGAGGGTAATAACAGTGTTTACCTCATATGGATCTTGGGAGCATTAAATATGATAGTGAGTGAAGTGACAGGACATGGTAAGCCCTTGATAAATACTACCTAATATTGACTCCTGTTCTTGTTGTTATCATTATTATTGATAGGACAAGGATATTCAGAACTCTGAGATGTTCTTGGCATCATGGTCTTTATCTTGAAGGCAATGTGAAGCTAGTACATGATTTTAATCAGGGCTTCAACAAAACCAGGTTTTATTGGTAAAAGTTCCATGTGGCTGCAGTGTGGAAAATGGACTGAAGGCCAGTGGAGAAAAGGCTATGAATAAAATACCCTGGGGCTAGATGACTGGCAGTAGTGGTGGCAGTCTCGCCTTGATCACTTTGTGGAATTTGGGTAAATCACATGACCATCTTAACAAATTTTGAAATTTCACAAAAAGCCACTATCTTCTGTGTCCTAGGGGTTTCTTCCAGAACAATTATGTCCTGGGATGATGCATGGATTTTTAATCTCAATTCTTCCACAAATTTAGCAAGCGAGCAAGCCTCATATGGGCTCATTTAATCGTAGATACAAAAAGATAAAAGGGAAAACTAGATTCTATGTATAAGATGAAGTCAACATCTTTGGCTATTGAATACATCAAGAAATGTCTTTTGGAGATTCCAAATACTTATATTCTCTATTTGCTTCTTTATTGCATTTATGCCTTGTGAATTCATTTTAGAAGGGAAATTGAATTGATTTTCTCTTTACAAAGCCACATTCAGTGTTATTAGAATTTGTGATCTCAGAAGAAGGCAAAATACTGGACTGGCAAATGTTCAGGACAAATATAAGTTTTAAATAAAGTACTGGATGTGCTAAAAATTCATTAGATAATTAAAACCATCAAGAAATACTGAAAATGCTCTAGTTCATTCTGGATTTATGACTGATTTATTTTAAAAAGCATCACATTTGATATAATTAGTTTGCCTAGTGTTAGCAGATTTAAAAAAATTATCTAATGAATTCATTGTCAGTGGAGAATTTGCCTGTGATGTTGGAGGTAGAAAATGTTGAAATCTAAATATGTTAAGTATTCATTTCCTAGTGATAGTTTATTATGACACTCAGCTTTGATAGGGGAAAGGAAATCCCAGAGCAGAATTTCCTTTCTGAAACCCAGGTAAATTCTAATGTTTTATAAAAGTATTCTTTTATAACAGTGCCATTTGATAAAGATTTCTTTCCTTTCCAATGCCTTTCAATACCATATTTCCTGTTGGGCAAAGTTAAATGTGAATATCAGCTTATTTAGAATGATTAATATACATGGAATGTACACTGATTAAAGCACTGGTCTTTATATGCAAATGACCAGCTAATTTTAATATCGTTTATAATTTTTTATGGTAAAACAATATTAAAAAATTTCCACAGTGAGGTACTTTAATTTGAAACACTCTCAGTAACCCAGTGGTGTTTACTGAATAGATATGGATATAGTTTCACTAGTGTTATTCTTTCCTTAGTATGCTAACTTCATACTGACGAGGACTTGTATATCCCTAAATGCTGGAAAAATGTTCCTGCTTCACAGTAAGTACTTAATAAATACTAGTTGAGTGAATGAATGAATAAATATGAATGAATGGATATCGTATCATAAATGGCATAAAATATGTAGTGGTGCTCCAAATGGAAAAATACTTTTGAGCTTTATAACTCTGAGCTTGAGAGTGGATATTGACATGTGTTTGTGTCTGCCATAATTTGTCAACCATGTTGGCAGAGGACCTGAGTTGCCATCTAGCCCAGTTTCTCACTACTGCCAAAACTGCCTCTGACTCTGAGCTATCAGAGCAGAGTGAACCCGAGTCCTTCTTCTCATCCAGTGGTTCACAAAGTGTGATCCCTGAACTAGCAGCATCAGCACTACCCAAAGAACTTGTTATTTATGAGGGCACATCTCAGACATAATGCATCACAAACTCTAGGTGTGGGCCCAGTAATCTGTGCTCTAACAAGCCCTCCAGATGATGCTGATGCACATTCAAGTTTGAGAACCACTGATGTAGACAATAATTATATGGGCACTACTAACATTTACCTCTTTTCTCTCTGTTCCATTCTTCCAGTGAGGTCCAACTACCTTCTAATTGACACATTATCGTTTTCAGGATATGAATTATTCAAAAATGAATAAATTTTGACCTTTGAAAATTGTCTTCTTAGAATAATTTGTGTAGCTTAGGTCTGACTGACACTTTACAGGCTTGTTTGGAATTTGACTCTTAGAGGTTATGTTATTTATCTATTGCTGCATTGCAAATTACTCCCAAACTTCATAATTTTTGAGGCTCAGAAATCTGGAAGCAGCTCACTTGAGTGGTTCTGGATAGAGTCTTTTAAGAAGCTGCAGGCAAGGTGTTGTCTGGGGCTAGTCATCTTACGACTTGACTGGGGAAGGACCTGCTTTTCATCTCATTTACATAGCTGTTGGAAGACCTGGAGATCCACTTCAGGCTTACTCATATAGAACTCTCTATAGGATTGACTTATGACAGAAAAGCTGGCTTCTTCCAAAGGGAGAGAGCTGAGGGAGCTAGGGAAAGCCCACAAGAGTAACCACCGACCTTTTTACAATCTAATCTTGGAAGGGACAGCCCATCATTTATGCTGCATTCTCGTTATTAGAAGTGTGTCAATAAATTCAGTTGACACTCAAGGAGAAGGGGCAAAACAAGTGCATGAATACTAGGAAGGAGGCAGGAACCATCATTGGGATTCAATTCAAAGACCCCTACAGAGCTAAACTATTTCTCACTTCCTCCTATGTCTTGCACTGCAATTTTTCTATTAAGCCTCTTGCTTTCAAGTGTCAGAAATTTCAACACAAACTGGCTTATGCAAAAAAACAAAAAACAAAAAACAAACAAACAAAAAAACGTGTGTGGTTTAAAGGGGGGTTTGACATGGGGGATTGAGCAAACATTGTCACCTGGACCTGGTCATCTTGGTTCTGTTTGCTCTGTATTGGTTTCATTCTCAGGTAGCTTCTCCTCTCCTCTTAGCTTACGAAGAGTTTGGATGTTTGTCCCCTTCCAAATCTAGTGTTGAAATGTGATCCCCAATGTTGGAGGTGGGGTCTAGTGGGAGGTTCTTGAGTCCCAGGAGCGAATCCCTCATGGATGGCTTTGTGGCATTCTCAGAGTAATAAGTGAATTCTCACTCATTAGTTCACATAAAAGCTGGTTGTTTAAAAGAGCCCAGGCACCTCTTGCTTCCACTTTCACCATGTGACATGCTGAGTCCCCTTCCCCTTCCACCATGATTATAAGCTTTCTTAGGCCTCACCAGAAGCGGATCCCAGCACTGTGCTTCTTGTTCAGTCTGTAGAACAGTGAGCCAAAATGCAATAAATCTCTCTCTTTCTCTCTTTTTTAAAAAATAAACTACCCGGTCTCAGGAATTTCTTTATAGCAATGCAAAACAGACTAACACAGTATAGTCCTTTCCGAGCTTTCAGACTCAAGGTCAGTGGAGTGAAAGTCTTTTTTCCTAGAAATCCTGGCACAAATGATTTTGTTTGAGTAGGTCATAGGCCTATGCCTGCACTAGTTGAAAAGCTGAGGAATCATGAGCATGTTGGCTGAGACTCAGGACACACACTCCATTCACAATCAGAGATGAGTCCCACAAGGAGAAAACAGCTGTTAGAAAAGAGTAAGCTTCCTGGGAGGAACCATGTTAAACAGGCATTTTATCCAATTACTGCCTATACTGTTGTCTCTTCCTGAGTTTGCAGTCAACTGGAACTTCCAGGAAAATGCCCAACCTCTCTGTCACCACCCACTGCCTGCATCCAATGGGTCACAGAGCCCTGTTGATCAATTGCACCTCTTCTCCTTCCACTCACACCCATGTTACCTGGACCTGTGATAAGGCGATAATGTCCAAATTTGCTTGTCTATATGCCTACATTCTTTGTATACCTTCTCTCTGTTCTTCACATAGCAACTAGAGGGATTTGAAAAAATGCATCTTATGAGATTTCTCCTGTGATAAAAATTCAACCAAGTCTCATTAATTAAAATTCAGGTACTGTTTAACCTTGTCTCTACCATTTCTCCAGCTTGATCACTATCCACCACCAATCCTCACTCCCTTAGCTCTCCAGATTGAATTCTCCCAGCTTCTTCCCACCACGGTCTTCTTACAAGCCCTTATATCTGTTGGGGAAGCCCTTTCCTTACATCATGCTTCTCCCTGTCACCCTTGCTCATCTTTAAAGGGCCCGACTTTAATATCACTTCTTTAGACAGGCCTTCCCTGACCTTCCAGAAATCAATACTCTAGCAGTACCTTGTGCCTTCTTATGACTTATCAGAATTTTAATTTTACATTTGTTTGACATCTATTCTCACTTGACCATAATCTTTCTGAAGGTAGTGACCTTGCTATATCCACAGATCTTTTAGACACCTATTAGGCACTTAGTAAATATCTGTTGAATATGATTTATTCTTCCTCATCTCATAGTTGTATAATTGTGATACCCAGAAGATGAAATAAATAACACAATTCATTATAGAGTTGGAATATGCTTGTGCGCCTGCTTGGTCAGAAGCCACTTGGTTAACAGGGTTAAGTCAAACACAGGGGAGAATAAAATTCTTTTGATAACCTATGATATTGAACACACATATATGCTGTCTCACTTTGATTCTTATAACAATCTCTTTTGAATTCATTGTGTTATCCACATTTGAGATTAGAAAATTTATGGTCAGGAAGATAAAGTGACTTATTAAAACTCATGTGGCTCAGAAATGGTAGAGGCAGAATACCCACAAAGTCTCAAGATGTGATTAGAATTATGGCAAAAGGCAGTGGCATGCTCATTTTATAATTTTTATTTTAACTGTGACATTTTGAATAGGCCAAGGTCAAAAAAAGCAAAATAAACATAAAAGTGAAGTCTTGTAGATTTCATACTGCTGGTTGGAGCAGAACAACAGATCTGAAAGCACCAGAGTGGGGACAGGTATATAATTTTGGAGAGCTAAATCTTTTTATTAGATATTTCAGGTTTTCTTATCTATTTAAATAGCGTTAAGAGGTGTTGAGTAATCCTGCAGCATGAAAGAAATAGAATCTACCTTGCTTTTCTATTACACTTTGATGGGATTTATATGTATTGAGTGATGCAGGCATAAAATTAAACAGGATAAAACATCCTATTTTCTTGTTTCTCCAGTTGCAATTAGATACGAACTAGTCTACTTCCTTTTTTCCCCTCTTACTTCAAATACCCTGAGTTAGTATAGGTTTGGCAGGAGAATGCTCTTAAAGGGGCAGGAGTGTTTAGAGAAGGGACTGTAGGGGGACTGCAAGGGAAAGCAGGACTGGAGTCAGTCTGGGTACCACTTGGCTTCTTTGTTCTTTGAAATGATTTTGTGAAGCTGAGCCTTTGGTTTGTGTGAGTGATTCCTGTTAATGTTACAGTTTGAGAGTTTTTAAAATTTCTCTTTATCTTATTTTAACCTCTCTGTAAGGCATATCACCTCTCCCCCACCTCTCGAGCATCCTACACTTATGTGATGCCTTATGTGAGAATAATACAAGGGGGAACGTGGAGGACAATTGCTATATATGAATTAATAGAGAAAGGAGAGAAAATGGTAAGGCAGCATGTGGGATGGGTGGTGAAAACTGTCCTGTGAGTCTGGAAAAAGGGAAGCACTGCACAAGTGTATAGAAAAACATGCAGGCATATTTAAACTGTTAATCCTCTTGCTGAATAAACATCAGCCAGTTTGACAGAGGATCAGTGCTAGGGATGTGGTTAAATTTGCAGAAAATTCAGAGGAGGGAATATAATCACCAAGTTGTTGAACAAAATGGAAAAAGTGAAAAGAATACTCAAAAAATTTGGAATTATTTTATCTTGAGAACAAAAAAACCTGTGTGACAGGTAAAAGGTAGTGAATTCATCTCATTTCCTATATATGTAGGATACCTTGTTTCCAAATGTCTGGAGGAAGACCAGGTGATTGATGACATCAGGTATTTGAAAGCCATAATGCTTTCACTCAGATGTTTTTCAGACACCTGATTAGTACCAGTCACTAGTTATTGCAGTGAACAGACATAGTTTATGCCCTCATTGAGCTTACAATTTAGCTTAAAGAAGCACAACATAATATGACAAGTGCAAAGATAGAAAATGGACAAGTTGACCTGGGAAGCAAATGATAAAACATCTATCTGGCCATGATTTCAGGGAAACTTCTGAACAGCACGCCGATCTGAAGGATAGTACCTATGATAGTTTTATTTATCAACTTGTCTAGGATATAGTACCCAGATATTTAATCAAACCCTAATCTAGAATCTAAATGTGGCTGTATATTATATATGTATAACATATATGTATATTGTAGATGTGGCTAGCATCTACAGTTAGTTGACTTTAAAGAAATATTACACACACACGTGTATATATGTGTGTGTGTGGGTAAAAGGAATTGGCTCACACAATGCTAGAGGCTGGCAGGTCCCTCTTAAACAATATATTTAATCTGTTTCTCTAGAGAACCTTACTCATACAATGCCTTAGTCAAGTTGGAAGAAGACCAAGGGAAGATGACAGTATCCAGGAAGGCCTGGAGTGAAAAAGAGAACTCAGATCAGGACAACGCATTGTTGGTGACTTAGAGATTTTGGAAGACTGTTAATTCTGGTTGTGAGAGGATCAGATTCCCATTTTAGAAAGAACATCCAATTATGTTACTTTTGAAAGCAGAAGTTGAGAAAAACGTGTTTAAATTCCATCAGGAAGAGCATTAGGACTTTTTTTTAATAGAAGAAAGAGGTGTTGAATCTATTCTGGAATCTTAAAAAAAAAATGCTTGGCATTTTAATCATTGACGGTCACAGTCTTGCAAAGGTTTACAATTTTTTTTTTTTCTCTGCAATCACATCAACAGCTTTCACTAGGAAGTTCTTGTAACTGGGAAAATTCCCCAATCTGGTCAAGCAGCAGTGATGGGAGATAGACTATGGCACACAGCGGTGGGGGTGGAGGTCAGCAGGGAATTCCCGCGGAGAAAGTGGGAAGGAAGAGAGAGTTTACCAACAGATTGAAGTTCTGCTACATCACGTGTGTTGTGAGAGGAGTCTCCTATTACAAGGCCACATCTAATCTCATTTTCTTCCCCTCTTGGGCGTGTTCCGTTACCGCATCCCAGTCGCCAGGAGTTCAGATGTCCTGAAGCTGAGGTCTCCAGTCTGGGCAGGGTCAGGTACCTGCCAAATTAGGATCTTGACGGACAGTGAGGGGAAGGGGGAGCGCCGAGTTCGGGTTGGGGTCGTAGGTCTCCCACCCGGCTGCTCCCACCCGCCACACTCAGCATTCACTGTCCCCAGCAAAGGGATCTTGCCCTGGGATGATAACCTAACCGATTTTCTTCCATTCCCTCTGCACCCCAAGTTGTCTTCACCCTGGCTCTGGGAACCTTCTCCATCCTTTTTGGTTCGGGACATTCTGTTGATCAGAGCTCTCTGTCCAAGTCCAGCACCCTGGGAGGTGAAGTGGGGATTTCTGGTGACTCCTTCTTTAACCCTTCCCCAGATGTAGACTGGAAGAAGTCAGTGTCCTTAAGACCGCCCCAACTCCAGGGGTCGTAGGGTGCCAATGGGTTTTTTTTTCCCAGCACAAGGAGAAGGATGCCCACGTGCAGGGGTCCAGGGACCCGCGCCCCAGGGCTTGGTCCCACACCCCGCCCCCGGCCTGGAAGGAAGTGGGATGGAGCCCTGTGTGATGTGTATGCCAGACATGGGGGGGAGGCTAGTGAAATGGGCAGAGAGGAAGAGAGGTAGCAGGTGAGCCGAGGGACTGTCCTCCCCCCCGCCCCAGGGGAGGCGGGCTGAAGGAGACTCCTGGAAGGTCGCACCTTGCAGGGGCGACGCGGGCGAGGGTCTGGCTAGGAGGAGGTGCGGAGAGGCGAGCCCAGGCGGCGAGACAGCAAGGAGAGGAGGTGACGAGGAGGAGGGAGTTCGAAAGGAGGGAAAGAAGCCGGCTAGAGGCGAGAGGAGCGAGAAGGGAAGGGAGAGCGGCGGAGAGCGGCGGCGCTGCGGCCGCGGAGACAGAGCCGCACGCCCCCCGTGGGGCACCGAGGGCTCTGCGGGAGGAGACGCACAAAGACATGCGAAGAGGGGCTGAGCGAGGCTCGCGCACAAAGACGCCGGGGCGCACGGCGGCTCCGGCTGCACCCACCGCCCCCGCGCCGCGCGGAGCCGGGGCCGGGCCAGCCGGGAGCCCGGGGCCGAGCGCTCGGCGGCTGCGGCGGGCGGGCGCAGGACCCGGGTCGCCCGCGCTCTCCGGGTGACCCGGGCCCCGCCGCAGGCGCGCGCGGGGGCGGCGGCGCCCGAGCCCAACTTGGCCTCGGCCTCGCCCTCTGCCCAGCCCGCCGGTGTCCCCTCCTTCCCGCGATTTCGTTTCTTCTCACGCTCCCCCCCCACCCCCTCCCGCGTCCAGCCCCGCTCTCCCCACCTTGTAAAACAAAGCCGGGGAAAATGCCTGCCCGTGCAGCTCGGAGCGCGCAGCCCGTCTCTGAATAAGAAGTGAGTACAATGGCGTGTTTGTAAAAAAAGCTTCAAGTCCGTCTTAAAAAAAAAAAAAAAAAGAAAAAGAAAAAAAAAAAGAAAAAACATTTTGAATGCTGCATGCCTCATGCTTCCCAGCGCCTCGCGGGAGAGACCCGGCTATAGAGCAGGAGGTGAGACCCCCCAGGTTCTACCCCCACCCCTCGGCCGCGCGCTCTGCTGCCCCAGTCTGTCCCGCGAGGACTGCAAATGCCCCACTGGCAGCAAGCGAACGTTTCTTGTCTTCGCTTCCCGTCCAAAGTGTTGGGTCATAATCTGGGTTTGGAGGCAAACCCATCCCCAGATCCTCTCCTGGCCGCTTCTCCCCTCCTCTCCCGCCGGTGCCTGGGGTTTTTTGCATCTGCTCAGGGTATGGGTTTGGAACACCTTGGGGGAGTATCCGAGAAAGAAAAGAGGGTCAGCTCTTGGGAGTAGCTGACAGGCTGCATGCATGGTGACCCTGGTCACACTTGTTGCCCATTGCCTGGTGGGACAGGCAGTGGTGCTGAAAAAAAGCTTGCTTCTCCTGCTTTTCGGTGGTCAGTTGAGCCAGAGCGAAGACATATCTGGGTGAGAACGGGAGACCAGGATTAAGAGGAGACTGTGATGTGCTGAGGGGAGGGGGTGGGTCGTGATGTTGCCGTGTGAGGAAGGGGCAGCTTCTCTCCCTGAACATATATCAAATGGCGTGGGTTTAAACACCCAGAGGTTCTCATATTAAATCTAGGGAAAATGCTGTTTTTTAAGAAAAATATTTTGGTATTCCATCAGTTTCTGCCTATTCTGCCTGCCAAGTGTACATTTTATATATTTCTGTTAATTAAAAAATAAGACAACAGCTTAAGAAAATTAAACTCCTTCAGGAAATATATTAGCTACACACACACACACACACACACACACACACACACAATCTTTAAAAAAATCTGTTCCTTTTCCCCAAAAGCATATAGTAATAATGTCCTAGTGGGATTTCAGATTGGGATTTGGTAGCATCAAGGTAAACAGTCTTGATGTTTTCTGATTCTACAGACTGGAAACCACTGATGTGAAAAATCATAAATGTGAGAGTGTAGAGATTTGGAGAGGAGAGGATGGGAAACCTTCCTGGAGAGAGATACTGAGGAGCTTCTATGTGATTTTTTTTTTGTTATTTTTATTCCAAAGATGGCTAACTTTTAAATTATGACTTTTATTTTTCACTCAGACTCACTAAGCAGCAAAGGCGGGGGGGATGTGGTGAGTCTGCAGATGACAGTGATTTTAGTTATTATCAGCACGTCTATTTTAAAAGTTTTTTTAAATTAAAACGTTGGACACTTGTCCAGTGCTAATTTTGAGTGAAGTTGTCTTTATAAATATTTTAAACGTGTTTACTGGTTTGTGGCTCTATTCAGAACAGGTGAATATATCAGGAGGAAGCATGTACATACCTGTGTGTAGTAGGTTGAACCTTAGAAAATTGCTGTAATGAGCTAAACATATGTGGAATCTCCACTTGGAACCATGGGCATGGCCACCTCATCACAGTTCTGATTTCATCTCTTTAAAGTCAGAACCATTTGAGTTTTGCTGGTTGAGAAGCCTCTGTCATCTGCCATCATTTTATAATTTTACTTAGGTCTAGTGCTTTAAATAGCTTTGTTTGCAGAGCTTCATTCTGATGGGTAACTAAAGGTTTTTAATGAATTCAAACTATGGTAATCTTAGTCTACATTTAACTCACCGTGTTACGCAAGAGTGCAGGATAGGTAGCCATGTAAAAATTGACACTATTCGCTTCTCATCCTCAATTAATTTCAGCTACCTGTAGGGCATTTGGGTGCAGTTCCATGGAGATTTCTCATATGCCTACCTAAAAGTTTGTTTTAGATTAGGTTATCATTTTATAAAACCTGTATTGTATACATGATAGCAAATTATTTAAATCAATGACTGTAGACTTTAAATTGATTACTCTGTTTGAGTTGGTGGTTTTTTAAAAAGTCCCGTAATTTTCAGCCATTCTGTTAACCCCTTTGGTTCAATGTTGCCTTTCCAACCAAATGTTCTGTAGTAGACGGCTTATTTTTCTCTTAGCAAGTGGAAGTCTAGTATCTCTTATGTTTTCTAAAAGGAAATCCATTAATGATATTTTTGAACAGATGAGATAAATAATAAATGGATTTAGAGTCACCTCAGCGTAGATGGAAATTTGTAGGAGAACCAACCATATAAATCCACTCTAATGGAGCAATTAACTTTGAACAGAGCATGTAGGGTCTACAGTGTGAGCCAAGATTTCCATTTTTTTTCCTTCACATTATTCACTGTTGAAAAGGCAGGTACTTGTCTTTTCATAGCTGTACCTAGGATTGTGCCACAATAGGTAGCAATAACTTTTATATTTTAAACATGTCAGAGAGTGGATAACAAAATATAGGAAATACTTCATCATGAGCCCCTACTGGAGGATAAGACAAAGAGAAATGATTGGACTGTTGAGTGGTTTATTTACCACCATGTTTTTAACAGAAAATGATGAATGGGTTTTTTTTTTTTTTTTTTGAGCAACAGTGTTTGGATTACACTTTCTCTTATAATACAGTTCCTTTATCACAATAAATTTTAAAATGAAAATAGATAATGTAATTATATTGCTTATTTGCAGTATAAAGTTCTTGAGGACAGGAATAAACCATGAACCTTCTTCCTGAGTATCCAGATATCTAGTTTAGTACCATCAACTCTCAGGAGTTCGGTATGTATTTGTGGACTAGCATAGTGGACAGATATATTCAGAAATTAATCAGAAAGCCCAAAGGCATTCTTTTCTTTTTTTTAAGTTTCGTGATCTGACTCCTGTTTTTTTCCTTCCATTTCGAACTCCAATAGCAGCAGGGAGCAAAGACCCAGCCCCTTTTCCCTGAACCCATATATGTGGTTCTGCATGAGATCTAGTGAGAGTACTCCTGGGTTAGGTTCCAGAGCTTCCACCAGGAGAGCAAGCAGGAGTTCGGGCAACCTTTGCTGACTTCTGAAAGAAGAAGCCCAACCACTTCCCTCCTCCAACCTAACCCTCATTCTCTGTTGTTGTCAGTGGCGGCACCTGACTTGCTGGATCCTAAATCTGCCGCTCAGAACTCCAAACCGAGGCTCTCGTTTTCCACGAAACCCACAGTGCTTGCTTCCCGAGTGGAGAGTGACACGACCATTAATGTTATGAAATGGAAGACGGTCTCCACGATTTTCCTGGTAGTTGTCCTCTATCTGATCATCGGAGCCACCGTGTTCAAAGCATTGGAGCAGCCTCATGAGATTTCACAGAGGACCACCATTGTGATCCAGAAGCAAACATTCATATCCCAACACTCCTGTGTCAATTCGACGGAGCTGGACGAACTCATCCAGGTAATGGCATGAGAAGAGTTGTTACTGCATTCCCCCTAAGGGGAAAGAAAGAGTAAAGTAGCCGGAAACAACCAGTGGCCCAGTGCGATGTGATGGCAGGAGCTCCATCCCACCTTATGCTCCTCTGCGTTTCTTACCTCCAGTTTCTTTGTTTCCTTTTGGCTTTTCCTGTCTCTTTTCTTCTGTCTTTTCTTCTCCTCCTCTTTTTCTCCCTTCCACTGTTGCTTCGCAACTTCTTCTGTCCTGTTTTTCTGTATTTCTTTCCTGTTGTCTTCTGGCTTTCTTTTCCTTTACCCTGTCTTAGATGCCCAAGGATACCTGTAGATTTGGGGTTACCATGCTGCAGACTCACATGGTTAGGATGAACATTGCACACTGAAAGCATTACTGTGTCAAATAAAAAGGAAAACAAAAGACAGAAAAGTGCTCTAATCTTGACAGTGGCCTTCCTAAGATAGAAAAGATGAATTTATGCTGTGACCCTCTTGAGATGGGTATCCTTCTGGTTAATGAGGTGTAGAGCTCATTTCTTTAAGGTATAACTCTAATGACTGCTTTTTTTAAGTGTCTAGAGAGAAGTGATTAATTATTGCATCCCTAAATTTGAACTAAAATCAATCTATTACTACAAATATTCAAATAGAGTTTTTGAATAAAAACTAACTTAGTTTTCAGTTATTTTATAGTAGCAGAACGGTATCCTCATGGAAAAGCATTTGTTTTAAAAGTTACTCCCAAGATGATTGAAGCTTCAGTTAGGCTCTTTGAAGATGGCTATATTTTTGTTGTAGATTTCTTTTGTGTAAAAGAATTCGTTGATCAAACCAAGAGTCTTAGTCAAAAAGAAAGCCCTACAATTTTCTTACAAGGAGAGACCTGACTAGTTGTTGAAAGCATTTTAATTGTACACACATTTATTTTCCTATACAGCCTACTTGTCTTACCTGGTTTAATTCAAATTGGACTGAAAATTATCTATGAGTCATCATCTGAGATGTTCTTTCTTATTTTATGTTTGAGTTTGCTTTGTCTGAATAAGTTGGAATAATAGATTGAGGGAAGAAATTATTATTGGCTTCAATTTTGTTTGTTGTTCCAGGATCTTTTCTCTCATTTTCTCTTGCCATGGATCTCCATATGCTACCTCTGCCCTTCATAGCCCTCTCTATTTATGGCATACACATACATGTTCTTAATGTTTTATTGAAAGTTGGCAAAGCTAGTATTCTCTGATACCTGTTTAGTTCCTACCACATTAGACATTTCTGCATCTGACACATTTGACTTAGATTTTGAAAATGCTGTTCACTTATGTACTGAACTCTCTATTTTTAGATCATGGTGACATTTTTAGTATTGGCAGTGAAACTACCAACTAACTTCATTGTCCCGACTACTCCCTTTCCTGATCCTTTGTAAAATCACTTCCGCTTCACTCTCTCTTTGGGCCACATAATCCTGTGAGGTACTAAAAATTTTCAAGAATTTCCACTTCCATTGGGTTTCAAAAGAAGAGCTCTTGGTTGTCTTGGTGGAGGCAGCAAGGAGTAGTGGTAAAAGCTTAAACTTTGGAAGCAGATAGGGTTTGTTTTAAACTCCAGTTGAGTACTTTATTAGAAGTATCATCTTAAACAAGTAATTTTCCTCTCTAAGCCTTAAATGATCTGTCTGGAATGAGCAAAGAGTACCTATCAAGTAGGGTTTTTGTGAGGTAGAGATCATCCATGTACAGCTTTTAGATACTCAGAAAGTGTTAAGCTTGTTAGCTGTTGTTATTTCCCTCACCCTGTCTTGTCCCTACTTTGGGTTGTAGTCTCTGATTCATGTAGTTGTGTTCTCATCACCTGGAATGAGGTGGTTGGTCTTGGGCAGGAAAAAAAAAAAAAAGACTGAATTTTAGGATAGTGCTAGAGGAAATCCTGGGTGAATTGGAAAATGGTCGTACTGTCCAGTATTACTCATTTATTTATTTAGAATTCTGAAAATAGCTTGAAGATCAGGGCAGGTAGGAGCTATCTGATGGTGAATACTGATCAATTTTTGCTATGTTGTCTTTGGAATGGGAACAAACAGAGCTCAAAATATGACCTACTTTTTTCCTTCTGCTCTGCATGGGCAATCCATTTTAGCTTTATTAATATTCTCTGCTGATTGAGTATTTTTGCTTCTTAAAAATCTTTTTTTGTGCTTATTCAGTATTTTTCAATGCAGAAATTGCTTACTATTTATTGTCATATTATTCACCTTTATAACTCAATGGTTTTAATAAGTTATTTTTTCCTTCTTGAATATAATTTACTTTGATAAAATAAATCTCTGCAATGTTACAGCTTTAAGGATGAAGACCAGTGTATAAATAGGGAGGAAGGCAAACAAACCAGTAATCACTTTTAGAATTGCATTTCCTTCTCATGATTTTCATAAATGTCCAAGTGTTTTCCCCACATTTTTCCCCCCATTTAATCATCCTCTAAAACCTCACGAATAGGTATACTGGGCAGTAATATTGCAACATTAGGGGTTAGGAAACAAAAATGCAGAATGTCTTGGTGAACTACTTTCAATAGCATTATTAGGATGAGAGTTCAGGTCTTCAGCATCTTGGACTGGCATTGCTCCTAGGAGTCTCTGTTCCTTCAGGGCTTACCCTCTTTCAGTGCTGGAGGGAGAAATAGTTGGAGTGGTTGGCATTTCAGTCTTAATGTCAGTGGAGGAGAAAGTCTGTTTCCTTTTGTGGAGAGTGGGGAAGGAGGAGGAGGTGAGTAGTAAGACAGTAGGCCAGTGTCAGGTGCAGTCAGTTTTAATCTGGTCCCAGGCTCCAGGTTATTAATTACTCCCCTGGGTGAACTACAGTAACCTGATTCCATGCTGTGGTTGTGGCTCAGGATGGGGCGTGGGGTGGAGAAGCTGAGGGGAGAGAAAAGGAATGGACATTAAGGCAGACGAGAGCAATGGTTGCTTCTGTTATAGAAGCATGTGTGTGCACTCTAAGTGCTGTTTTTGATACCAGCCCTTTGACACTAGATTGAGGAGGGGCAAAGATAAACCTTTGCTGGGCTGAGGTATTTTGATCAGTATAATATTCAACTTTCATTACATTTAAATTAATGTGATGGTAGTACAGAAACATTTTTAAGTTTAAGAGTCATGAATACCATTAGAAATAGCCAAAATTTAATGAGCACTTACCATGTGTGGGCGTCATCTAACCCTTTACATGTATCTTAAACAACTAGTTGAGGTAGTTGTCTTATTATGTGCAGTTAGCTTATGTGGAAACTGAGACTGGGGAGCTTCATTTTCCAAGAGTGTTCTGTGGTAGAGTTGTCAGTCAAACCTAAGTGGATGGACTCTAGATTTTATGCTCTTAGCTCTGGCTTTGACTACCTGTAAAAAAATTTAACAAAAATTAATAATACAAAAAAAGACATAAAATAAAAGTTATTTCATGTATTGAGGTATAATGAATATTAAATGAAAGTCCCCTGTACATAGTGATATGTATGGCATATCTTTCTTTCCAAAATGGAATGTATAAAACCTGGATTTTAATATTCTTCCTGGACATCAGGATTATATCCATGTTTTCCTGTTTGGATGTGGTAAGCCAGTAAAGGTATGATTACATTAGACATACTTGGTCTTCAACCGGCTTATTTTCATGTTAGCTGAATCAATTCTGGGATTAAAAATATAGTGAAACAATCTTTGAGAGATATATATATATATATATATGTATATATATATAATAAAAATACTTTATGGGAGAGTTGACTTTTCTAATTTTAGCCCCAAACCAGGGTGAGCTAGATAGGGAAACTATTCCATCCATTTTAGGGTGAAGAAGCTGATACATATCTGGACAAGGTTGTCTGGTGACCTTATATCTAGATCTTTGGAGTCTTCTTGTTGAAGGGATTATATATTTTTTGCACTATTCCTTCTCATTTTGGTTCATTTATTGGCATTTGTTGAGGACTTCCAATGTGTTGACCTATGTACTTGCTATTGAGCCAATTAAAATGATAGAAAAAAAATAGGGCTTCTTTCTTTCTTTTTTTTTTTTTTTTTTTTGAGTTGGAGTCTCACTCTGTCACCCAGACTGGAGTGCAGTGGCCACTCCTGGCCACCGCAGCCTCGACCTGCTGGGCTCCGGCGATCCTTCCGCCTCAGCCTTCCAAATAGCTGGAACTACAGGTGTGCGCTACCATGCCCAGCTAATGTTTGATTTATTGTAGAGATGAGGTCTCGCCAAGTTGCCCAGGCAGGTCTCAAAGGGCTTCTTTCAAGGTATTCCCTCTTACACAGTTATGCAGAGAAGACAGCTATTAACATTGTTACGATAGAGTTACAACAGAAATACTTACAGATTGGAGCTGGAAGTGCTACAAATTGGGAAGACACAGAATGAGAATAGAAAAGACAGAAGAAGAGAAAGGAAAATGGATTTCAGGGTGCATGAGAGTGCTCCAGGGGAAAGAAAGGGATCAGTGGGCATTCTAGGAATAATGGGCATGGTGTGCTCTGGAAACTGAATATCTGGGTGTGAAGGGTAGGGGCATGAGTAGGTCTAACAAAGTAGCCTATGGCCTGCTGTCCCACATTAGGGATATGGCCTTTATCTTAGGCCCATTCTCTTCCACCTGGAGTAGGTATGCCCTGGTGGACACTTGGTTGTATATCAGAGGATACTTGGCATTACAGGATAAATAAATATACAGGCCTTTTTAGAATGCCAATGATACTAGCTGTTAAAAAAAACCCATCATTTTATATTCTATAATCATTCATTCATTCAAAGATATTTATTGAATGCCTACTCTGTACACTGTTCTAAGCACTGAAATACAGTGGAGAATAAAACAGATGAAAAGTCTTACCATCAGTGACCTCACATTTGCTGGGGGAAGATATATTAGATAGTGATGTATCAGGAGAAAAAAAATAAAGCAGTGAAGGGGGATTGGAAATATTGGATGGTGTTGGTGATTAGTTTTAGATAAGGTCACTAGGAAAGCTTTGCTAATAAGGTAAGGAGAGTGAGAGAAAAAGCCAAGTGGCTATCTGAGGAATAACGCTTAGGCAGAATTCTCAGCACATGCAAAGGTCCTCACAGACATGTAGAGGAACTGCAAGGATGCTGGGAGGAAGAGGTAGAAGATGATATCAAGCAGGTAATGGGGGCCAAGTCATGTAGGACTTTGTAAGTTATAATAAGGAGTTTGGCTTTTTGGTGCAGGTAAGTATCCAGTTCTGGCTTACATTTTAACAGGATCTCTCTGACCACAGTGTTGAGACTGGATTGCACAAGGCCAGGTCTCGGGCAGTAACTGTGGAAGCAGGTACCAGGCTGTTGTAATAATCCTGGTGAGAGATGAGAGACACGATCATTTTGAAAGGAAAGTCAGTCGAATTTGTTGATAGACCAGAGGTGCAGTGCAAGGGAGAGGACTCAAGGATAACCTTAACAGTTTCATCCTAGGGAATGAAAAGAATAGGGCTCCTATTTTCCTAAGATGGGGAAGAGTAAGGAAGAGCAGGTTTGGGACACACTGTCAGGAACTTAGTTTAGGATGTTGCACTGATAGTGTTAGACAGATTTATGAGATGCCAAATAACAGTGTATATAGATCCACAGTTTATTTATTTATTTATTTTTTGAGTTGGAGTCTCACTCTGTCGCCTAGACTGGAGTGCAGCGGCTGCTCCTGGCCACCGCAGCCTCGACCTGCTGGGCTCCGGCGATCCTTCAGCCTCAGCCTTCCAAGTAGCTGGAACTACAG
>CAUYQG010179795.1:0-23080 GCA_963574415.1 Tarsius wallacei | reverse complement strand
TTTTTTTTTTTTTTGAGTTGGAGTCTCACTCTGTCGCCCAGACTGGAGTGCAGTGGCTGCTCCCGGCCACCACAGCCTCGACCTGCTGGGCTCCGGCGATCCTTCCACCTCAGCCTTCCAAGTAGCTGGAACTACAGGCGCGTGCTACCACGCCCGGCTAACTTTTTTTTTTTTTTTTTATTGTAGAGATGTCTCGCCAAGTTGCCCAGGTGGGTCTCGAACCCGTGGGCTCAGGCAATAAATTTTTAAAATAAAAAATTTTTAAAACAGGAAGGTAGTGAACTAACTACCCCAAAAATGAAAATCATATTTAAAAACTAGTATGTGCATACTCATCTTAACTGTAAAAAATAAAAACTATATTCACAAAGTTTAGAAAAATTGAGAGATATACAGAGTCTATTATTCACTTGTGTTGTAAAACGGCATGAACACATGGCAAGCTTTTTGTTGAAGGATAAGAGGCATACAGAAACGTACACTGTCTGAGTGCAGTGCTCAGTGAATTTCTTCAAACTCAAGGCATTGAGGGTGGCACGTGGCAGCTTCTGCACCCCAAGGGTAACTACCATCCTCTTCAGGTTTTTGCCCAGTTTTGTTTTATGTCTGTTCTGTACTTTATATTTTTTGAAACCTACTCTGTTTCCTGTCTTGTGTCTGGCTCCTGTTGCTCTGCAGCACATTTTGAGACTATCCATGTTGCTGCATATAGCTGTAGGTCATGCATTCTCACAGCCAGGGTGTGTGTGTGTGTGTGTGTGTGTGTGTGTGTGTGTGTGTGTGTGTCAGAATCATGGTTAGGGGACGAGAGAAGCAGTGGATAATATGCACGATGTAATTATCCATTCTTCTGTTAATAGGCCCTTGGGTAGCTTTTAGAGTTATTGCAGATAGCACCACTGTGAACGTCCTGGTCCTATTCTTTGGTGAACATCTGTACTTGTTTGTCAGGTCTGTTTAAACTCCTGCAGAGAGCCACTGGGTCACTGGGCATGCATATGTCCAGCATGACTTTACCACCAACCAGTGTTCAGCGTGGTGGTTGCTCTAATTGATGCATGGGAATTCCAGCTACTCTGACCTTGGTGGGAAGGTAGTGATCTGCCTTTCCATGGCTGTTAGTGAAGCTCAGTACTTTTCCAGATATTCTTTCCACTCATACAAAGGTTTATATGGATGCCTTTCTTTGTGACGTGCCTGTGAAGTCCTTTGCCTTTTTTCCTGTTGGGTTGCCTGCTCCTTCTTAATGTTTTATAGTTACCTATTTTGGATACGAGTCCCTTCTTTAGTATGTGTACTGGAAATATCTTCTACTCAGTGGCTTGACTTTGATTTTTTTAATCAGCTTTTTCAATGAACTGGAGTTTTTAAATATTAACATAATAATCCAGAAATCATTGCCTTTTCCCAGCTTATGAAAATGTTTTCCTCTGCTTTCTCAGTCTCTTGTTTTTTTGTTGCATTTTGTTTTGTTTTTTAGTTGGGGTCTCATTCTGTCACCCAGGCCAGGGTTTTGGCATGATCACAGCTCACTGTAGCTTCGAACTCCTGGGCTCAAGAGATCCTCCTTCCTCAGCCTCCCAAGTAGCTGGGACTATGGGTGCATGCTAACACATCTGGCTAGTTTTTCTATTTTTTGTAGAGACAGAGTCTCACTTTGCTGCCGAGGCTGGTCTCGGAACTCCTGGTCTCAAGTGATCCTCCCGCCTCAGCTTCCCAAAGTGCTGGAATTACGGGCGTGACCCACTATGCCCAACTCCTCTGCTTTCTTCTTTAAAGTGTTATTTTTTCCCAAAATTTTTGTCATATTTTACAGATGCCTCTGTGATACCAGCTGTATTTCTGTATCCATTTATAGAAATGTTGATAAGAAACTTCAGTAAAGCTTTTAAATACATTTGTAATTTATTCACAACAGTGTCTATATGAACATAGTTGCAAGACATACTAGAAGACCCTTTCTTGTCAGTGTAGAAACCATACTGTGTGCTGCCCACATGGGTCTGCAGTCTGCTCAAAGTTGTGGCGACTCAAGGCTTGGCAATCAGGGACCTGAGAGCTGGCAGAGATTCCCTCTTAGGCTTGTTCATGTCAAGAGATGTATGTGTCTTATTTATTCCATGTTTACAAAATGTCTCTATGCCAGGTACTGTGCTAGAAAGACACTGGAAACACAAAGATGGGGAATCAGGATGTCTTTCCTAGAAGAGGCTAGGGTCTAATGCGAGGGAGATGGTCATGTCAGTGAGTGTGTGGTAGCATGCTCCTGGGGTCATGACTGATACAAGTGTTGGAGATGTTGCAGAGAGTCAGGAAGCGGGAGGGAGTCAGGAAAGCCTTTGTAGAAGGAGCAGCCCATGAATTATCAGCCACGTAGGTGGATGGGTGAGTGAAGGATTCTCTCAGAACTGGCTTTATGCTTCACGGAGCAGTCAGGTGAAACCTGTTTATTCTCATGCATTGTTGGTAGGAGAACAAAGTGGCACTGCCTCTTCAGAGAGCAGTTGGCAGCATCTGTCAAAATTTAAATTGCACATTCTTCTTGCATTTGTGCTAGACAGACACTGGGAGTACAGTGTATGTGGCACACACATGCCCGGAAGCGGAGGAGCGTGACCTGGCTCTTCCTCACCTGGTGATTTATCCCACACACACACACACTCAAACGTTCACAAAGATGCTTTTGCACCATTGTTAATAGCATCAAAATATTGGAAACAAACTAAATATCCATCAATAAAGCAATGGTAAATAAATTATGGGACACCCATACAGAGCAGTGTGTTAGAACTGTGAAGAAGATGTTGCAGCTTCTGGGTGCTGTGATGAAGCAGGCTCCAAGCTGCTGAGTGAAAACAGGAGACGACAACAGTGCACACTGCCTGTTCCCAGTTGGGCTTAAGAAAGGGAAGATGGGCCAGGCACGGTGGCTCACCCCTACAATCCCAGCAGGGAGGCTGAGGTGAGAGGATTGCCTGAGCCCACAGGTTCGAGACCAGCCTAGGCAACTTGGTGAGACCTCGTCTCTACAATAAATCAAAAAAATAGCTGGGCATGGTGGCGTGTGCCTATAGTTCCAGATCACCTGAGCCCAGCAGGTCAAGGCTGCAATGGCCATAATCATGCCACTGTACTCCAGCCTGGGCAACAGAGTGAGACTCCAACTGAAAAAAAAAAAAAAAAAGAAAGAAAGGGGAGATGGGTAGGGATGTAGAGATACCTGTGAGTGTTGGTGCACACCTTCCTGTCTCTGGAAGGCAGCACAAGTAATGCATCACAGCAGCAGCCTCTGCTGTGAGACAGAGGGACAGACCTGTTCTGGTTAACTTTTTAAAATGTTTATATTACCTATTTTAAATATTTTTAATATGTGATTTTCTTTTAATTAAAAAATATTTTACGCTGGACATGGTGGCTCATGCCTGTAATCCCAGCACTTTGGGAGACCAAGGCAAGAGGATTGCATGAGTCCAGAGGTTCGAGACCAGCCTGGGCAACTTGGCGAGATCTCGTCTTTACAGTAAATCAAAAAATTAGCCAGAAATGGTAGTACACACCTGTGGTTCCAACTACTTTTTAGAAGGCTGAGGCAGAAGGATCACCAGAGCCCAACAGGTCAAGGCTGAGGTGACCATGAGTATGCTACAGCACTCCAGCCTGGGCAACAGAGTGAGACTTCAACTGAAAAATAAATTTTCTTTTTTTTTATATGTGGGAAAGCTAGTGATAGCTGGAAAAGTCTGGAGTTCATAGTGATGTGGCGGTGTTGACTTGTTCATTCAAGTGTCCAATGGTAGTATGAGCCAGCAGCCCTAGGGGAGACTGGGTGAGAGGTGGCTTTGCAACTTGTCTATAAATCTAAAATTTTTCCAAAGTTTATTGAACATTTTTTTTTACTTTAATGAAACCTGTCAGATTGCATCTGCAAAATTGTTGTATCTGAAAATGAACAGATTTAGAAAGTTAAAGTTCATCCTTTGCCTCCTCTCATCTTGGTTTAGGTCGAAGAATTCCATCCACTGACGCCAATCCGCCATCTGGCGGTAAGGGCTTCAAACTCCGAAGACAGCCTTCAGAGCCTAAGCGAAGCTGCTGTTGACTGAGCCTCAGCCTCTCAGACTCAATGGTGAAGTAGGTGGTCCTGAAAGTTAACAGGAGGGCTGGGGTCCCTGCCACCACTTTTCACCTAGCCAGTCTTGAGTCTTCTTCATGCAAAAAGGATTCACAGAAATTGACAGGTCTGTTCTCTCTTCAAAGACTGCAACAGTGATGTTTCAGTCTGTGGACTTCTGTTATGTAAGGAATCTCTGGTACAAAGGGACTGCATCGTTGGCTTCTGACCTCGCTGGAAAGGAACATATGATTGTGTGATGGGAGGATTAAATTGCTGGGTAGTTTTGTAATCAAGATTTTATGTAACATTTGTAAAGGGAAAATTAGCACTTTGCTGGGTTTTGAGGGGAAAAAAAACCTTGTGAAGATGACCATTTCCTTGGTTTCTGTTACCACTGTTAGAGGGAGTTGTAGCCTTTAAAATGTGGTGGGATATTATAAGTGGAGAGATGGCAATTATTATTTGAAGCTAAAATGGGTTATTTATAGGACTGCTGGAAACGATTTCATCTCTGCCATCTCTAAAGCACTTTTCATTGAATATGTTAGCCTGGAACACGTACAGAAAATTAACAGTGATGATAGCAGATGCCTGGCTCACACTGGCTTTGCTTCTGACCCTGTTGTTTATGTGTCACCAGACACATTATTGGCACCTTTTTAAATAAGCTCTCCTGATCAGGATGGTGTGGAAGAGAAGCTGCTTGGAATAAATTGAATTGCATATGTTCTAAACTGAGTAGCAGTGACTCTAAAAAGAAGAGAGAAAGAAAGTAAAGGAAGTGGTGTCAATGCTGTCTGTTTTTATTTAATCCGAGTATTTTAGTGGGGAAGAACAAGTATCTGTTGCTTCGCATATGTAAAGTTGTAGTCTATATTTATGAGTCCATTGCTTAAAGATGATAAATTATGTAAATATAATACATTCGTGAGTTTCATTTGCCATTCCATTGAATCTTGCTCCCAGCCTTGCGTGTGCTCACCCCTTTTCCAGCCTGTCCATGGGAGACTGAAGCGCGTTTGTGCTGTGCAGAGGCGTACAGCACTCACTCACAGCCTTTCAAGATTTCTCTGCCTTCCCTTCTACCCGCCCCTCTTCCCTCCGGATCCCATCTGGAAGTCATAATAAAAACATATGCCACTTTGACAAGCCTGACTAGTCCTTACTAGCCTTAGGGTAAAAGATTAAGCTCCTGAGCTCCAGTCATTTACCTGGTCTTGATAATAAGTTTCTTTTAGCTTTTACAGTGACCTCAGACCAACTGTTTTAAGAGAGCTCTTCTTGTTAACAATTTCGCTTATCTTTTTGTTTCCTTTATTTTCCCCTGCCTCTGTTAGTGGTTAACACTCTTTTCCCTCAGGGAGCCTAATGAGGTTTTTAATATAATCTAAAAATAAAGCACTGAAGTGAAGTTGGTGAAAATTTGTTCCTGGTCTAATTTGGCACCCTTCCAACCTGAGTATTGTAAGGGAAGGAAATTTACAAGATTAAATAGGAAATGAAGCAGCTTGAATTTAAAACTAAATGGTGTTTTCAGAGCGACCCTTAAACTGAACAGTCGAAACTTTTAAAAATAATTATCTCTTTGTGCCCCCCACTTCATGTGGATTTCAGTGGGAAGATCATAACTCAGGTTAAGTTAAAAAAAAATTATCTTTTCCCTGTTGATCATCTTAAGAACTTGGAATTGTGGTTTTTTTTCCTCTCTTACTGGAATCATACAGTAAGAATGTACTTAGTGAAAATTCTGACATCATTCTATTTAAAATACATGTGGACTCTGTATCCCCCTAGGATCTTGCTTCCTAACCAGCATTAAATAGAGAAAGCATGTAATCACCAGGGCTGGGCTCTTTCCACCTGCGGGAAGTTGGACTGTCTTCTATACATCCAGATGGATTGGGGCATCTGGCCCTGGTATGTCCCTAGAATTCCCACTGCCAGCCTCTAGCTCCTCTATCTCCATGACAACAAAATAAAAACAAAGGTTTCTTGGCTCATTACTGAAGAGGCAATGTGCGTGTGGCCCTTTCTGTCTTATTTGACCAAAAGATGACGCAGATATATGACCTTCACATTTTTTCCACCAAATCTGCCAGTGGATGTTGGTGATTGTGTGATGTCTCCACAGAGGTCTACGCATCTCGCCCAGCAGGGGTCCATCTCTTCAGCCCTTTGCTGATTTCATGATTTCTCATACTTCTTCTGTATGTGGGGAGTGGTTACTGTTTTTTTTGTTTGACTTACTTTGTTTTTTTGGTGTTTTGGGGGGAACTTTTGTTATAGCCACATGTCTCATTAACAGAATGAATGAGGGGGGCGCTTGTGCATGTATTTCTGGGGCCTCTTTCCTATTTTCATTAGTCTGTCTAAGAAATTGACGTAGCACTGTTTCTGATGTAGCACCTTTTTTAATGCTTAGCAATAACAACAAAAAATTACTGTCTCAGATCCATAGTCCATATCCAGTGAAAAAAGGGAAAAAAATATTTTCACGTATTTTGTTTGCTTCTAAAATGCAAAGATGAGCATTAAAGTCAGAAGCAGTGCTTTATTTTGAACATATTTTGGATTATTAACCTCACTAAGCAATGATCTAATACATATTTCATATTTTCTGTTATTTCTTATTGAGAAGAGGCTAGATTTCAAAGGAATTGAGACATATCCTTTCTATAAAAATCTTTTGGTTTCCTAATGACGCAGGGACTGAGCAGAAGAGAAAAATTATTAATTAGCTGTAAGTGTATATTAATTCCTTTCCGAGAAATTGAAATAAGCTCTTTGCAGGTGTCCAATCCTAGAAATCATTGGTCTCCAGAACTCTCCTTCCACACAAGTGTTTTTCTGATTTTCTGATAACGAATTAACTATCATTTGATGATTAAAAGAACATAAATTAAGAGTATGATTAAGTGTCCTTCATGTTAAACTCTCTGCAAGAAGTGATTAGAGAGAAGTACCTAATGCAAGCCCTTCTGGCTTGAAATGAAACCTCTGTCACCTGCTCCTCGGTCGGTGCCAGTCAGCAGAAGTTTTCTGCAGAGCAGCTGAAAGATTTAATTTCTTTTAAAGTAACCTACTTCCTTGTTAACCCACTGATGGTGTATGAAGTGCCTGCCTCCCAGGTGTATAAGCTGCCCGGGTGCCTGTCCGTGTCTGAAAGGATCGAGACTTTTATGTTAGAGACTTGATCTCCTTCCATGGGCCAGTGTCCTTGAGGTTGTCAATTCCCCTAAATATCTAAAGGGAAAAAAACATGCATTGACTTTCAGAACTTCTCTTAAAGTCTTGTATTTATTTCTTTCCTATTCTCAAGGAGGAAAATAGGTCTAAGAGGCCTTCAAAATTAAACTCTGGGAAATATAATATGACAATATCTTTAGTTTGCTATTTCATAGCAGTCCCTGAGCTGTCAAGCCAAAATGTCTGTATTTGTAGGGCATTGTGTTAAAATGGGCAAGTTAGATTCAGATGACACCACACTCAGGGGCTTGCCAGCCTCCCACCTCAAAAAGGCATTTATTCATTGTTGAATGCATCTTGTATGTTCTAAGAGTTGCAAAAGTGGTTATATAAATTATTTTTTGGTACTTTTTTACTCATTCTTTGAAAACACACCAAGAACCTGATTTATGGGCCCTTAGTGTGTAAGCTATAGGTGCACAGTTTATTATTTAAATAACAGAAGAACCCCCTTAACATCCACGTGTCTGCAAGGATGACAGAATTCTTTTCTTCCAGAGAAGTTATTAGAAATTCCTTCACTAATACACACTAGGTACTTGCTTTAGGACATTTGGGAGATGACAGCCCACAAACTTCTTTCTCCTCACTCGATAATGAAAGTTCAGTGAAAAGCTTGGTGGTGTGAACCTGTAAAAATCTTCAATATTTACATTTGTCTTAAAGGGACTAATTTTAAAGGGACAATTTTACTGTTTGACTTCAAGGGATTTTCTACCTCTTAACAGTTAATATTTTTGAAAGGAAAAAATGGAACATACATTCAAGGGTCAGGCCTTTAACATATACCTACCTTTGGTTAGCTTGGTACATCCAAAAAATGTTAAAATGATTCAAAGTAATGTTGAGGATATTTGTTTAAACTCTTGCTATGATACTATGATAAAAAATAGTCCAAACAACAAATTTATCCAGGAGATAAGCATCATACTTTGTAGTTTTAGGAAAGCAAGGTGGTTGGTAGAATTTAGCTGAGAACTTTAAAAAACAACCTCTGCAAATGTCTCCCTCTCTTTTTTTTATATAGATTTTTTATTGTGTATATATATATATTAGGTATACAGTTAAAAAGGAATACAAATCCTACTCTCTAGAACATGAGACAGTACATAGAACAAAGGTCATACAAATGAATGATCTTCAACCATATTCATATTTCACACATAATTTTTAAACTAATCTTTTATAATGAAAAATTGTTTGTATTCAAGGAACACAGTAAAACAGCTGACAAAATGTATCTATCTTAAAAACTCAGTCTGCAGAGACTGACATGGCAGGATTCACTTTCTGGGCAACTGCTGCTGTAACTTGAGTTAGTGAAGGAGCCCTGCCCATGGACACTTAGGATGTGTGGGTATTTGGCCAACTTGAGGCCTGAAGGCAAACCAAAGCCACACAAAACAAAGTCAGACATCCCAAGAGTAATGAAAACCACATTGCTATCAGAGCTTTATTTCTCTTCTGTTGCTTCAGCTTCAGAGTGCCGGGCTTAGTGCTAGCAATTTAGGAGTTTTGTGGAGACTGTCTCACTGGTGTTAAAAACTTCAGCTGTTTACGTGCAGAATTTGCTACATAAAGTCACACCTCCTTTTTTACGCATTGCAAGTTTGGCATAGTGGGCACAAAATATTTAATCAAGCAGCCTACTATAGTTGCTGTAATGGGAGTTTTAAAATCATTGGTTGGATCTTTTGTCATCTTGTACTTTTTTACCATCTTGAAATAGCACATCTCTATGACGTTTATTCTCCATTTCCAGTTTTCCTGGCTCTAGATTAACACCTGTACCTCCAGTGTTGACTTTTGGACTTGTTCTTTAGTTGCACAAGCCTCCTCAATATTTTCTCCAAAATTGACTTTTTCTTGATACTTCATTGTTAGAATAACTACAGTTTTATGTCTCAGCTCTTCGATAGGCTGAGCCCCTGCCAGAATGGACTTCTCATAGATCACAATATTTTCAGTAGGACTTGTAACTGGTCAATACGTGCAAGACATATCCAGTTTTTAACAGGTTTTTGTGGCATCTGGAATATTTTTAATCAAGTCATTCAGTGTGGCCAGTATTTTTTCTTTTGGGCATTCAGAAAATGTTTTGTGTACTTTTTCAGTAATCTTTGTTCATCTTATTCTGGCATGGTAGTCCAAAAGGACCCAACTGGTTTTTCATTTTGTCATTCAGGTTCACACTGGGTAACTGTTGGGAAGGGAGGCCTTTTCAACACTCTTCCTTTGGCAGTTCTCCACTCACTTCAACAAGCTTTTCTCTCTTCTGCAGTTTCTTTGGGCCAAACTGATCTACTATCAACTTCAGATTGTAATAGTTCTTTTTCAGGAGGCTCTTTCTGGAGTGTAACATTGGCAGAGGTTCTACTGATGCCTTGTTTCATGGTGTTCTGGGTATTATTGTGACTTCTAATAGGAGGTTGCACAAGTTGTGTGTCCTGAGACATAGTGCTCACAAATTTAGTAGTAACTGTCATATTTGAGACTCTGTCACTTTTCACTGTTATATTGCTTGTGTTTATAGGCTGAGGCTTGGTGGCTTTAGGAATAGTAGATGGCTTTAGGAATAGTAGGTGGCTTTAGGAATAGTAGCTGAACATTTCTTTGTTACCACACGATTCTCACCTTTGACTTATAGTGGTTTTCTAAATGAATTAATCTTAGACTGAACAATTTGGCCATGATAAAATCCAAGTACAGGTTTCTTGGGCACGATAGCATCTTGCTCTGGTTTTTCTGCAGTCATCTGAGTCTGTATTTTTTTTTTTTAAGACAAAATGCTTGGCTTAATATCATATGTGGAGTTTGGAGATCTCAACATATGATAGTTGGAGAGTTTGATTATTTTCCTTAGATTTATATGTATCAATTACTACAATTGAATTGGTTAGTTCATTAGAAGGTTTTAAGGGAATATGGTTTTTTTCCACCATTGTATCAGTTTTCATCCCAGCAGATCTATGGACATTTTCTTTATCAGCCATTTTTTTTTAAGTTTCAGAACTTTGTCCCTTCTTGAACCTGGTCCTCAGGTGTCACTACTCTCTGGCCTATACTGCTTTGAACAAGGACAGGACCCTCTGACTAGGGGACAGCTGCGCATTCCAGGACACAGCTGGGGTGCTCTTCACAGCCTGGGATATGGGAAACGGCCTCTGTTTGACCGCCCAGAGCTCTCTGAGACCACCGCCAACACACACTGTGAACTCTGCCTCAACTTGGGACTCTGCAAATGTCTCTTGACAGCAGAGTTGCTTGTCTTCTAGTAATAGAAATCCAGGCAATTTAATTTATCCGATTTGCAAGAAACGTTAATGAAATTCCAGGGCATTTGTCCTGTTTTATGTGCAAATGAAAGTCTAAAAAATATTAGAAGGGAATTACATTTTTCAGGAGCCTCCATTTTTCAGGCTAAGAGAATGATAAGCAAGAGACCTGTAGCAATGAAGCTTCATTAGACATAATGAAGAAAGATCCATGAACCTCTGTATTTCTCCATTTGTCCTTCAGGATCCTCTTAGTGTGTAGGAAAATGATTTACTTTCCAACTCTAGAAGAACTTCCAGTAGCATGGAGCAAGTTTAATTTGATGATTTGTGCCATCAGAAATAACTAATATCTGTGTTCTTTCTTTTTAGAGTACAATCAATTATGGTTATGTTAGGATATCTTTGGCTTCAAAACCAAAGGATTTAGAAGTTTATTTAAAAAAAAACAAAAACAACTCAAGCCTTCCATCTATTCTTATGTTGAGCATTTTAGATAGTAAGATGTTGAAATTTCAGTAAGATGTGTTGAAATTTCAGATAGATGTGAAATTGAAACCATGGTGTCTAACAAAACACACATTTTTTTGTTGTTGTTGCAAGTTCCTTTTTAGATCTCTGTGGTGTTCAGCACCCCATCAAAGTGCTTCATAGTTACAACAAAATTCTGAGCAGCTTTCCATGAACAGGAATTTAAGTGCCAAGTTCTATCAGCCAATTAATGGGAAGTCCTAAGATAGCAATGATTTTTTAAAAGAGCCTTTTTAATTGACAGTTTTAAACTGTAGGCCTTAATGCTCTCAACAGAAACAAAACACGCTGGCTTTACTGATGCCACTTTTTGCTTGATTGAGGAACTCTTCCTTGTTTCGGGAAACTGTTTAATGTAGTACTTTGGTGGAAATCATCTTTAAATTAGTGGCACATACGTCCTATATTTTTTACTCAAAACAGAAATTTTCAAGGAAACCCCTGCAGCATTTAATGTCCTATTATGAAAGAACTAGGTCTACCTCTTCCCCAAGGCCAGTTCAGGGCCCACGGGCCACCCAGCTGGAGTGGCCCCCCTGGTGTGCATGGTCCCTATGCCCATGCCCACTTGGGAACCTCGTCAGCCCCGCCCACAGTGGTATTTGACTTTGCTTTGGGGCTTAATCCTAAAATAATTTGGCCATTGTGAAGTTTTCATTCGGTTTATACTTGCATAATCCGTTTTATCCCTGAAATTTTTTGAAAGCAGCACTTCATGTTCACTTATTTTGTATATGGAGTTATTACATAGTTTGTGCAACTTTTCTTAACCTGGATCATGCATGTGATGTCAGAGGGACCTGTCTATTCGGTGTGGTCAGGGAAAATGGCAGCTAGTCAGAGTAACTGATTGGTGGCTCTGTTTTCAAACCATGTGTGGTACTGTGTAGACAGAGCTTCATTGCCCTGGAAAAGTTTTATTTTTTTTTTTTCACTCTCATACAGCTTAGTCTTTCCATCATTTCACTTATGAGTCACTCGCATAACCATCAGTCATCCTCTATCCTTCTTAAGACTGTATGTCATTCCTTCTCTGTAGGACTTCTCGCCGTACTTCCCTTACTCTCATTTTTCTGTGGGCTTTTCCTTAGAGATGTACAGCACCTCCCACCTCCTCAGCATGTGTGACATGCCTTCCCATGTGGCATTCCATGGTCACAGTGGCAGAGCCTGTCTACTCCATCCAACGAGGGAGTCAAGACACAACAAGCACTGTCAGGCACAGGCCAGCAGTGGAAGGATGAAAAGAAGTTGGTGAATGGGTACAAAAATACAGCCAGAGGGATAGTTCTAGAATTCAGTAATACAGTAGGGAGACTGCACTTAATCATACTTTATTGTCCATTTTTAAATAGCTGGAATAATTGAAATGTTCCTGACGCAAAAGAGAAATGTCCTAGTTACCCTGCTTTGATTATTACACATCGTATGCATATATCAAAATATCACATGTACCTCAAACAATATCTCCAACTAGTATATATAAATTAAAAAGTTTGACAAGAAAACTGGCAAAGCACACAAAAAAAGAAAGAAATGCTATGACCAGAATGGGCAGTACTCGCTGACTGTGGGAACCCAACTGATTGACAAAATGTCTTCCCATTGGTGATAGGATAGTTAACATAAGTGTCAGGACTTCACTGAGCTTTGTAAATGAGCATTTGTTAAAGTGTGTAAACGTCCAAGTCAAAAGTCTTGAAGAAAAATTGCTACAGAGATGAGCTAGACATTTTTTTTTTTTTTTTTTTGAGTTGAAGTCTCACTCTGTCCCCCAGACTGGAGTGCAGTGGCCACTCCCGGCCACGGCAGCCTCGACCTGCTGGGCTCCGGTAATCCCGCACTTTGGGAGGCTGAGGTGAGCTAGACATTCAAAAAAAATAAATGCTAAGCCGTCGTACCAGCAACTCTTTATTTCTCCTTAGAATGTCATGCCTTTTTAAAAACTGATGGAAGGAGTAAGATATTTGTGCCTTTTTATAATAGCATCTATTATGAAAAAAATAAAATTAAGTTGCTTACAGTTTTGGCTGCTTTGTAGCACTATAAACAGCCCAAATTTATAGCCTTGGCTTCACTGCATGACACATTGCCTGGTGACCTGTAATGAAATACTGTAATGATGGTTTGCCAAGCTTGTATGGATGTTTGAAGACTTTATTTTTGCAGTCTTAACCTTGGGCTGGACCTAAGTCTATGTAAACTGTATGATGTCTGTATTGTTTGTCGATGCTGTTGAAAAAAACTAGACCTTTAGTAGATTTGTGTTGTGAGATTGATCTTTCTATGCCATTGCTGGTTGTAGATTGCAAATGAAGATTGATTTGGCATACTTCTAAATGATCGTTTTAGCTTGAATATTCTATAATACACTTTTATAGCGTATAACATGCTAAATAACTATAAAATTTGTTGTAAGAAAGTGTAAACATTTTGTTAATAAAATGCTATGTTTACAAATATATGTATTTGCATTTCAATGAGTTCTTCTTTGTGATAGCATTCATCTCACATTCTTCTTAACCAATTGTTCTGTAGTCATTTCAAAGTGACTTTTGGAAACCGAAGAACTAGAACGTTGAGAACGTCTGGGAGCAGCAGGGTTTGTGTAAGTAAGTAGATCTGGCCTCATCAGCTTCTTGCGTCCTTTTTTTTTTTTTTTTTTTTTTTTGAGTCAGAGTTTAACTCTGTTACTGGAGTCTCCCAAGTAGCACAATCACAGCTCACCACAGCCTTGACTTTCTGGGCTCGAGTGATCCTTCCACCTCAGCTTTCTGTGTAGCGGGGACTATAGGTGCACACTACCATGCCCAGCTAATTTTGGGGGTTTTTTTTGTAGAGACAAGGTCTCTCTATGTTGCCCAGTATGGTCTCGAACTCCTGAGCTCAAGCAGTCTTCCTGCCTTGGCCTTCCAAAGTGCTGGTATTATAGGACTGGCCCTAAATCCTTATTTTACATAACTCTTCTCTCCATGGGTGCTGGATGAGCGTGCTGGAGTCAGGTCCGCAAAACCACCAATAAGTACTTAGATGGAAGACTGCTGTCCCTGTAAGAAAGGAACAATGCCTTGGTTCATGGAAGAAAGGTTTTTACTCATCTTTCAATCTTTTAGGGATTTCATTAAGGATGCCAGTCTTTTTTTTTTCTTAGAGGCAGTATCTCACCATGTTGCCCAGTCATCTTGACTCCTGGCCTCCAGCAATCCTCCCATCTCAGCCTCTGAAAGTGCGAGGATTACAGGCATGAGCCACTGTGCCCAGCCCAAAGATGCCAATATTTCCATGCTAGTTATCCTTAATCCTGGGCCCTCAGTGCCATGGATGGCTTACAGAAGTATAGCTCACACTCCCCAGTTTTCCCTCTGCCATCCCTCTTAGGTAGAAGCACATTTGCCCAGATGCCGTAGTTATGTCAAAGAGAACCCACAAGTTCACATGAGAGGAAAAAGCAAAAAGGGCTTGAGGACGACAGGCTTGGGTATGGGTCTCTGCTGAGCCCTTCTCAGGCTGTATGGCCCAAGACAAAGTCCTTAACCTCTCTGAATTGTGTTACCTTCATCTTAAAGGGAGAAGAGCTTCCCATGGGTAGCTATTTTGGTAGCAGACCTGTTGAGCTGCATTTAACACAGCATCAACAAGAGGAAACACGACAATAAGACATTTTTACCAGGCGTCTCCCTGATAATCCCTTTCCGATTCAGTTAAAAGAGCCCATTGATACTACCTTGATGGTGTGCTGATTTTTTTACATGTTTAAAAGCATAACACATACAGAAGATGCCATAAATCTTACACTCGCTCAAGAAAAGTTCACAAAGGCTACCCATATAGCCAGCCCTCAGTCAGATGAACAAGCAGGGCTCATCCACCACCCAGGTGCCTGCCTTTTGCCTCCACCCTTTTTTTTTTTTTTTTGAGTCAGGGTCTCACTCCATCACCCAGGCTGGAGTGCACGATCACAGCTCACCATGGCCTTGATCTGTGCTCAAGCAATCCTTCCACCTCTGTCTCCCAAGTAGCTGGGACTACAGGTGCATGCCACCCCACTCAATAATTTATTTTTTGTAGAGGTGAGGTCTCGCTATGTTGCCCAGGCTGGTCTAGAACTCCTGGCTTCAAGCAGTTCTCCCACCTCAGCCTTCCAAGGTGCTGGGATGACAGGCGTAAGCCACCGTGCCCGGCTTTGCCCCATTTACTGGCATCACAGGTTACTTTTTTCTGGTTTCAACTTTATGTACATACCGTATGGTTCCATGTGGATCTGGCTTCCTTCACACTACATTTTCGTAGTATTCCCATTCATTCTCACTGGTATGTGAATAAACCATCACATATGTATCCATTCTGTCAGTAGGCATCAGTTTGCTTCCAGGTTTTTGCATTGTGAATGTACCGCAACGAACATTCCCACACATGTCTTTAGTGCCCATATACAGATTTCTTTTGGGCATATACCTAGGAGTGGAATTACTGGGTCTTGGGGAAACATATATACACACACACTCCCAATATCTGTATTTGTTTTTCTTTTTTGTAAAGGTGGAGTCTTGCTATGTTGCCCAGACCAATCTCGAATTCCTAGGTTTGAGCAATCCATCTTGGCCTCCCACTGCTGGGATTACAGGTCTGAGCCATCACACCCGACCCAAATCTGTATTTGTTTTTGCTTTAGTAAATGCAGTATTCTGAAAAGGTGTGTCAATATAACTCAGCATGGGAGAATTCCAGTTGTGCAGGATCCTGGCCAACACTTGATGTCTTCCTCTCTGCTTTTAGAGTCTGGAAGTCTCTACCCACACTATCTGAAGTTCTCTCTGAAGAAAGAGGCCTGTGTGACAGGACTGTCACTTTGTTTTCACTTTTTACTTTATATGTACTTCTGTACTTGTACATTTTTTTTTTTACCATGAGTATGTATGGATTTTTTTCTTATTGAAAAAACCAGGGCGACCCGCCTGGGCAACTTGGCGAGACCTCATCTCTACAATAAGTCAAAAATTAGCCGGGTGTGGTAGTGCGCGCCTGTAGTTCCAGCTACTTGGAAGGCTGAGGCAGAAGGATCGCTGGAACCCAGCAGGTCGAGGCTGCGATGGCTGGGAGCGGCCACTGCACTCCAGTCTGGGCGACAGTGAGACTCCCACTCAAAAAAAAAAAAAAACCGGGACATAGCCGGGCTCGGTGGCTCAGCCTGTAATCCCGCGCTTTGAGAGGCTGAGGTGAGTGGGTTGCCTGAGCCCGCAGGTTTGAGACCCACCTGGGCAACTTGGCGAGACCTCATCTCTACAATAAATCAAAAAATCAGCTGGGCGTGGTAGCACATGCCTGTAATTCTGGCTACTCGGAAGGCTGAGGCAGAAGGATCACCAGAGCCCAGCAGGCTGAGGCTGCAGTGACTGAGAGCGGCCACTGCACTCCAGTCTGGGCGACAGAGTGAGACTCCAACTCAAAAAAGATAAAAAATAAAAAACCAGGACAGGCGCGGTGGCTCATGCCTATAATCCCACTACTTTGAGAAGCCAAGGCAAGAGGACTGCCTGAGCCCAAGAGTTCAAAACCAGCCTGGGCAACATGACAAGACCTCGACTCTACAATAAATCAAAAAATTAGCTGGGCGTGATGGTGCATACCTGTAGTGCCTTAGAAGGCTAAGGCAGAAGGATTGCCTGAACTCAGGAGATCGAGGCTGTGATAATCATGATCATGCCGCTGCACTCCATCCTGGGAGACAGAGTGAGACTCCAACTCAAAAAAAAAATCAGTAACCCTTGCATCCTAATTCTGTCTGCAGATCTTTAATGAAAATTGACTCAACAGATAACACTAAAACTGTATTTGTCTAATTTTTTTTCCCTTAAAACTACACACCCTCTTCAATTTGGTCAGTAAAAAGCTTACAGCCAGAATTGGGGCAAGTGTATAAAACTTTACAGCACAGATTTATTTCATTCTAGTATTTAATATATATCTTTTTGGCCACACATAGTGGCTCATATCTGTAATCCCAGCACTTTGGGAAGCCAAGGCAGGAGAACTGCTTGAGCACAGGAGTTCTAGAACAGCCTGAGCAACATAGCAAGACCTTGTCTCTACAAAAAAAAAAAAAAAAATTAGGGGGCATGGTGGTGTATGACTGTAGTCCCAGCTACTCAGGAGGCAGAGGTGGGAGAATCTCTTGAGCTCAGGAGGTCAAGGCTATAGTGAGCCATGATTGTGCAACTGTACTTCAACCTGGGAGAGAGAGTGAGAATGAGACCCTGTCTCAAATAATTATTAATAAATATATATATTCAAGCTGCCCTAAATTTTTTTGGAAGACAGAATGGAGGAGTATAAATAAATATATATTAAGAAGACTATCCAGGCGCCCCCTCAAAGAAAAAAAAAAAGATATTAGTCTACAGTCTGTCAAAATAGTACTGTGGCAGAAGCCAATCTCATTTATTATGCCAAGAAAAAAAGGATCACTGTGCCAAAAAGGAAGACACAAATTAGCACATGTCCAAGACAAACGGATGTTTTCAGTGCATACATGAAACAACTTTGCTTTATTTTTCCACAAGGAACTGGCTGCTTGCCTTGGAACATATAAAAACTGAATTATGGACCCAAGTTTCTAAGTAACCTCAAAGTTTATTGCAGATTTTTTTCCATTAGAATTTTAGAAGCAACTGGGCACGGTGGCTCATGCCTGTGATCCCAGCACTTTGGGAGGAAGAGGCAAGAGGATTGCCTAAGTCCACGGGTTCGAGACCAGCCTGGACAATTTGGTGAGACCTTGTCTCTACAATAAATAAAAAAATTAGCCAGGCACAATGGCGCACTCCTGTAGTTCCAGCTACTTGGAAGGCTGAGGCAGAAGGATCGCCTAACCCTGGCAGGTCAAGGCTGCAATGGCTGTGAGCATACCACTGCACTTCAGCCTGCGCCACAGAGACTCCAACTCAAAAAAAAGAAAAGAAAAGAAAATGTTACAGCTAAAACCTCATCAAAATGAATCACTTCGTTAGCTATGGTTTGGGGGACTTGAGGGGGGGTTTGAGTTGGAGTTTCACTCCTCAGCGTCGACCTGCTGGGCTCAGGCGACCCTTCTGCCTCAGCCTTCCAAGTAGCTGGAACTACAGGCACGCACTACCATGCCTGGCGAAGTTTTTGATTTATTGTAAAGATAAGGTGTCACCAAGTTGCCCAGGCTGTTTGTTAGCTATGGCTTTAATTAGACCTCTTGCCGCTTAGATTTTTATTTTCAGCAAAACTTCTCAGCGTCTCCCAAGATCCAATGCAAGAATCCAGAGCCCACCTTTTGAGAATCCCGGACACCATGTGAAAGGGTTGGGAAATGGAACAAGGGATCAGATTTCACTGTATTAATATTCAGTACAGCACGGACCTTCAGGCCTCTGTTAAATAACACGCATGGCAGATATAATGGGAAAGCGACACGAATCCACTCCATTAGGGAAAGGGCATTTTTAAGAAGAAAATTGTGGGCTCGGGAGCGTAAATTGGAGATTGCCACACAATGTTAGGGCACAGAAGCTGCACCACTGGTATACTCTCATCAATATTCAAATTGCCATCAGCTGCTCAAATGATGGAACCAGGTCTTGTCTTGTTTGCATATAAATGAGAACACATGATAGTTAAACACACACACACACACACACACACACACACACACACACACGGGCCCAGCAGGCTGGGTGACTCAGGAGCTTGCTGTCTGAATCAGTCCTTAATATTTAGGCCATCAGATCCCAAAATGTCCCACCAAGAATGTGTTGCATTTGCTAGAATTTGTTTGCATAGCTCCGATTTCCAGTGATAACTCTGTTTTAGAGAACCAAGATCCCTGTGTGTTTGCTATCCCTGTTCTTTTTTTTTTTTTGAATTGGAATCTCACTCAGTGGCACGTTCATGGCCACTGCAGCCTCGACCTGCTGAGCTCAGGCAATCCTTCAGCCTCAGCCTTCCACATAGCTGAAACTACAGGCACACGCCACCATGACTGGCTAATTTTTTGAATTATTGTAGAGATGAGGTCTCACCAAGTTGCCCTGGCTGGTCTCAAACCCCCGGGCTCAGGCAGTCGTCTCACCTTGGCCCCCCAAAGTGCTGGGATTACAGGCTTGAGCTACCACGCCCGGCCAGCTTTCCCTGTTCTTAAATGACTTCTGAATGTAACGGGAGAGGAAACTGGTGGTGGCCAAGTGACAATGTGTATAAAAGGCCCATTAATGACCTTGTGGGTGCTGAAAGGACAGCAAGTTTTGAAGTCTCTTAAAATATATATATATATATATATATATATATATATTTTTTTTTTTTTTTTTTAATTCAGAATCTCACTCTGTCACCCAGGCTGGAGTGCAGTGGCATGTTCACAGCCATGCAACTTCGAACGGCTGAGCTTGGGCAATCCTTCTGCCTCAGGTTTCCAAGTAGTTGGAACTATAGGCGTGCGCCACTATGCCCAGCTATTTTTATAATTTGTTATAGAGATGAGGTCTCACCATGTTGCTCAGGCTGGTCTCGATTCCCTGAGCTCAGGCAATCCTCTTGCCTCCACCTCTCAAAGTGCTGGGATTACAGACAAGAGCCACTGCACCTGGTTGAAGCCTCTCAAAATATTATTATACATATAGGAAAATGAGTACTGAGTATATCAACTTCTCCTCCCAAAAACAGCCACCCAGATGAGAGGGAGAAGAACTCGCCAGTGTGGAAAACTCCAGTATTTGGCTGGATGATGTGCAGGTTTAAGCCATCCAGAAATCTTGAAGAGAGCATTTCAAGAAGGAGAATGAAATTGCATTTAGTTGGGAGAGTCTCTGAAATGAAGGACCCTGAGGGGAGTGTCATTTTTCAAAGGGGGCTTCAAGGCCAGGGGAAGCCATTCCTTGGTATTTTGCTGAGTCGGCGGCGGCTGTGCTCACTCTGCTGTTCCTGTGAGCTGGTAGGTGATTTTAATTGCTAAATGATAGCATTACAAACTTTATGGGGCTATTGTGAATAGCTAATGATGGCAAGACATCAAGCTATATAAATCAATATTATTAATTACACCAATAATGGACATACCAATTCCATTATTAGCCCTAGCATGGAACTGCTTATTACAGAACCATGTACATACAGTGCCCGCCTTCTCCACCATGAATCCATTAGGGATTTCTTTATTGTTTCTGTATTAAAGCCTAAAAAAATATAAAAGCTTGTCTTCAGTTTTCATTATACTGTCACTTTAAAAAATACACTCACAGTCAGACACAGTAGCTCATACCCATAATCCCAGCACTTTGGGAGGCCGAAGCAGGAGGATCACTTGAGGCTAGGAGTTTGAGACCAGTCTGAGCAACATAGCAAAAACTCGTCTCTACAAAAAACTTAGCTGGGTATGGTGGTGCCTGTCTGTCGTCCCAGCTACTCGGGAGGCTCAGGCAGAAAGATCTCCTGAGTTCAGGAGCTTGTGCTCGGCACTCCAGCCTGGGCAACAGAGTGAGACCCAGACTAAAAAAATAAAGTAAAATAAACCCACACATATATGCATGTACACATACAAACACAAAATGAAAAAAAGATAAATGACTTAACTTGCAAAGTGAAATGAGAAAAAGACAAAGGATTCCTGGTGGTCACGGCTGTAGAAGGACAGATTCAGAGGGGTTTCATGGAGAGAAATTGGACTCAGAGCAGGCAGCAGAGAGAAGCTGCAAGAGAAAAGGACAGCTGCTGAGGCAAAGGGAGGATTGCTTGAGGCTGGGAGTTCAAGACCCTTGAGTCCAGGAGGTTGAGCTGTGGTGAGCTGTGATTATGCCACTCACTACACTCCAGCCTGGGCAGCAGAGTGAGATACCCAACTCAAAAAAAGCAAACCCACCAAAACATTTTTTTTTTGAGTTGGCGTCTCCCTCTGCCACCCAGGCTAGAGTGCAATGGCACACTTATGGCCACTGCAGCCTCAATCTGCTGGGCTAAGGCGATCCTTCTGCCTCAGCCTTCCAAGTAGCTGGAACTACAGGCACGTGCCACCATGCCCAGCTAATTTTTTCATTTATTGTAGAGATGAGGTCTCACTAAGTTGCCTAGGCTGGTCTCAAACTTGTGAGTTCAAACAATTCTCTCACCTCTGCCTCCCAAAGTGCTGGGATTATAGGCGTGAACTACCGCGCCCAGCCCCAAACCAGTTTTTATTTTGTTTTGTTGTTCTGAGTTGGAGTCTCACTCCATCGCCCAGGTTGGAGTGCAGTGGCATGATCACAGTCACCCCAGCATCGACCTGCTGAGCTCAAGCGATCCTTCCGCCTCAGCCTTGCAAGTAGCTGAAACTACAGGCACAGGCTACCACACCCGACTAATTTTTTTGTTTATTGTAGAGATGAGGTCTCACCAAGTTGTCCAGGCTGGTCTCGAACCTGCGGACTTAGGCGATCCACTCGCCTCGGCCTCCCAAAGTGCTGGGATTACAGGTTGAACCACTGAGCCTGGCCCCCAAACCAGTTTTTAATGCCTCGATTCCTGGATGTCATTGGGGTATTTGAGATGAGGGAGATTAACCAACCCTAACTATGTGATGAGTTCATTTCCTTCACACAATACCAAAAGACAAACACACCCACCGCTCACAGCTGGCCTTGGTAAGTTCTCTCTTTTTGAACATCAACAATTTCATAGCATGCTGCCATCACATGAGGCCACCCTGACCATGCCTGGTCAAGACAAAAACAAGACCCTGCTCATCAATTTTTTTGGTTTTTTGAGAGAGAGAAATTCACTTATTTAACGAAGATTGGGAATTTATAGTGTGTTGAAACTCCGGGTACAAAGGTAAATAAGGCCTCGCCCTTGGCCTCAAAGTCCAGTGGGGGTGACAATCATGTGAAATTATAATAAATCCCAGACAGCTGTTAGGATTTAATCATGAAAAAATGTGCTATTGAATTCCTATGCAAAAGATGACTAACTTTACCTGAGGAAGGCTTCAAAGCAGAGTTGCCATTCGAGGGCTTCACAAGTATTATCTTCCTTAATTCCCTCATATTTGGTGAGGTGGGCAATATTATCACCCTGGGGCAGGGACAGCGGGTTGCTCACCCAGTGTCTACAAGCCTTCTTCTTACTTAGGAAGAGTGCCCTGGCTTTACTTAGTGAGGCAATATGGCCAGCTGAAGGCTGCAGCCCAGGCAAAACAACATTGTCCAAACCCCCCAAAGTGTCAGCTCATCTGAGTGATGGCTGTAGCCTCATTCTGGATCCTGAGGACCCATTCATAGCATTATCCCATGTCCTTGACCCCTCCCCCCGATCCCCAACACAAGACCCATGCCTGTGTCTGTTCTGACCACTCCTGTGGAACTGTCCCACGCTTCCCCAAGGTGAGCCCCGGCAGTAAGAGTCCCAACTTGTTCACCTGCAGGTGTATCCCTAGGGGTCTTTATCTGGAGGGCATTGCCAGCAGCCTAAGTCACTTGCTGAGGTCACATGTCTAAGTCCCAGAGCTGCTGAGGGCAGGCTGTGCACCAAGCCGTGGCCTGCAGAGCTACACGTCCTGACCTGTGCCAGGTGGGATCCCAGCAAAGGTACGTGTCATCTGTTCCTTTCTCAGAAGAGATGATGGAACCTCCTGCAACCATTTGAACCATTTGAACTCCTGCAGCCAGCTGCATTGATTGCTGGCTGTTGGTACCCCCAGAGAAGAAGGCAAAGTCACTTGAGAACCTAGACTCCAAGCATTCCTGGGAGGCAGGTGGGAGGGTGGAGATGGAGAAGCCAAAGTGTGAAATGCCACTGCATGGTCCTGCCTCCACACCTGCCCTCTCTGTCTCTCCCCCACCCCGGCGCGCCCGGCCGCTCGGTCGCGGCCCGGGCCGGCCGGGCCCGCCGCCGCGGGCGGGGGGGGGGCGTGGGGGGGGCGCGG
>CAUYQG010179794.1:0-68195 GCA_963574415.1 Tarsius wallacei | reverse complement strand
GCTGGGTAGAGCTATTAAAATCTCTCGGCCCCTAGCAAAGTAAGCAGGGGGTATACATATGCAGCATAACCTTAAAAACACACAGTTTCTGCAACTATGGTAACTTATGATTACATATTAAGAAGGAACAGACAATAGGGTAGGGGTACTGTCACCTTGCTGGTTCATGTTTACCTAGTTGGCCATTAACCAGGAACATTTTTACAAAGTTAGTTTCTTTTTAAAGCAGCATGCGGGTGGGGTATGGTAGGGGATTTCAAAGAAGAAGCTAGCAGTTACAGTTCAGGAGCCAAGAACAGTTGTGGTTACACATGGGGGGAAGCTACATCTGGGCGCAGCCTCTGGGTGCTGCGTCTGGGCAGCAGGCATGCAATTAAAATGGAAGATTTTAACAAGATACGATAGCTTGTATCTAACAAGCTTTTACAGGTTATTAAGGTTATACAGACATATAGGTTTTACAGACATTTCATTCCCTCCTTTAATTTGTGCATGAGTTAAGTCGTTAACTTATCAGTTATTGACAAGGGACTATAGTGGGTTCCAAGAAACACAAGTTTCACAGAGTTAATGGGTTGTTTGAAAAATTGAATAATTCAATTGAATACACAGGGCCCTATAAGTAAACCAAGGGATAGGAGGATGAGAGGACCTGCCAAACTAGTGATGAGAATTCTTAACAATGGGTTCCAGTTAAACAGGAGTGGAACCAAGATTTATTATTATCTAGGTCTTTCTCTCATCTGTCTATGTTTTCTTTGACTTTATGGAGGGTATCTTTGATAATGCCTGATTTATTGGCATAGAAACAACAGGTCTCCCTGAGAGCAGCACAAAGTTCCCCTTGGGATAAGAAAAGCAGGTCTAAGCCTCTACGATTTTGGAGGACAACTTCTGCAAAGGAATCTACTTGGTCATGGAGTTGGTCTATGACTGATTGCATATAATTTAAGTCCAAATTAATACCTTGTGCGAGGTTGGCCAAGCCCAATTCTTCATGAACTAAAGCTGCGGTGCTGAGTGTTGCAGTTCCGGCTATGCTTAACCCTATCAAGGCTGGCACGAGGAACAGGACCGCATGTTTGTGGTGAGTTACTGGGAGACCAGGGGGATTTAACAACAGGGATTCTTGGGGACCACTATAGGCATATACTTGGGGCAACACCTGAACAGTTACACATAAGGCAGGCTTATTAGTCAATATTTCAGTGGTTATACAGGTTGTAAGACCTGTATGACAAGCAAGCAAGGTTTCAGCTGGAGTCATATAGGCTATGGATTCAGACATGTTACAGTAAGAGACAAGTTACAGATCTCAGCAAATGGAGAGGCTGTTAAGTTGAAATTTACAGTTATTAAACAGGAGGCCTTTCCGGTTACATCCCTGAGGGTGACATGAATTATTTTCTGAGAATTTTGACATGGAGTTTTGTCATGTTCTAGGTGGCATGGGACACTGGGGGCCCTCAACACCTAGGCCTACATAATAAGGAGGTTTTTCTTTTAGACATAACCAATAATCTGAGGCCTGATCTGGCCAGGTGATGTTAAGCAGATTGTGCATGTGGGTTAACATGGGACAAAGGCTAGGTGGCTGGCATTCTGGGCCACCGTAGAGGATGGCAGCCCCTCAGATGTCAGTGGAGGTGGGGGTGGCTGATGATAGCCAAACAAGAAGTCATTAAGTCTGACAATGGTCCAATCCTGGATGGCCTCATTTGGGTCCTGCGGAGGGCTGCTTGTCATTGGATGGTGAAAAAAGCTCCTGAGTCATATTTGTTTAAATAAACTCATATGCCCCAGGTGAATCCCATATCCAGGAAAGGAGAGAGAGATTGTTAACTTTTATGTATATTGGGGAATGATCAGGATGGTTTCCTCAGGCACCTCACCATATGACAATTTTGAAGGTGTTATTTGGTCCCTTGAGATAGGAAGTGATAGTAACACAATTTCAATGTGGACAGAAAAATGTGCTAGCTTGGTTACAGAGACCATGAGTGGGCTATCTGTGTCTCTTAGATCTATATAAAGAGAGCAAACCTTTCCATTGGAGGGGGCCTCTGGTTCGTGATATCTCCTGGTTGGGATGTTGTTAGCCCTGCTTCCTCTTTGGACTAATAGATCTAATAAGTCTGTCTTGAACAAGACCTGGTTGAGACGCTGACTATTGGATTGTCTCTCTAGTACCTAATGTTGTTTCCCCCCTAGTGAGGGTAAAGGACTACCAAATGGGACGTTGAGCCCCACCCTGGAGTACGTGGGCTAAGGAATACCAGAATAAAAACAAAAGAGTCTTAGCTTGTAGCAACCAAGCCTGGAGATGGCTGTTCATCTCTGGCCAGAGCAGGGCACTGAGCTTGGAGGGTGACCTTGAGAGGGTTATTGGGGTTCTTCTGTACAGTCCAAATGTCCGCAGGTGGAGTGTCGTTGTCAAGGTCATCAAACCTGGTTCTTTTGACTTGCGAGTAGTGAATCCGGGCCGGGATTCCATCAACCTTGAATGCCGTCAGGGTGATGAGGATGACAACATAGGGTCCTTTCCAGGCTGGGGACAGTCCTTCCTTCTGGAACTTTTTGACATAGACCAGGTTTCCAGGATGGAATGGATGGCATGGCATAGATGATGGGGTAGGCAGAACGGCACGGACACTGGAGTGGACAGTAGCCTGGACCTGTTGGAGGGACTGAAGATACTTTAATAGAGATTGATTAGTAGTTTCTTCAAGAATGGAATCTCACAACTGGGGCAATAAGGGAGGAAGTCTTCCAAACATGGTTTTATATGGAGTAAATCCAGGCTTATAGAGGGTGCATTGGGCCCAAAGAAGGTCCAGAGGCAAAAGATTTACCCATTTTTCACTGGTCCCTATTGTTAATTTAGTCAAAGTAAATTTTTTTTTTTTTTTAAGTTGGAGTCCCGGCCACTGCAGCCTCGACCTGCTGGGCTCCGGCGATCCTTCTGCCTCAGCCTTCCAAGGAGCTGGAACTACAGGCACACGCTACCACACCCAGCTAATTTTTTGATTTATTGTAGAGATGAGGTCTCGCCTGTCCAGGCGGGTCTCGAACCCACGGGCTCAAGCAATCCACTCACCTCAGCCTCCCAAGGCGCGGGATTACAGGCTGAGCCACCGAGCCCAGCAGTCAAAGTAAATTTTAAAGTCTGGTTCATGTGTTCAACCTGTCCAGAGCTTTGTGGTCTGTAAGCACAATGTAATTTCCAGTCAATGTTTAGTGCTTTACTAACCAGTTGGACTACGGACAAGGTGAAGGCGGGACCATTATCAGAGCCAATAGAGATGGGGAGCCCAAACCTAGGAATAATTTTATTTAATAAAAATCTCATAACTGTGGTAAGTGTGGTTTTATTTTTAGTGGCAAAGACCTCCACCCATGCAGAAAAAGTGTTTATAAACACTAGTAGATAGTTGTACCCTGCGTGGGGAGGTTATATTTCAGTAAATTCTACCTCCCATTTCTTTCCAGGGTTTAATTCTTGGGCCCTGTTTCCAATAATAGGCTTTGGACCTTGCTTTGCATTGACCTGGATACAAGCTGGGCACCTTGTGGCTGTTTTCTCGGCCACATATTTTAAGTCACTGATATGGTAAAACCAGTTTAGCAGTTCAGTCAATTTGGTGTTACCCAAATGGGTGGCAAAATGTAGTTGCTTTACTAGAGTGTATCCAAGAGTTTCAGGCAGGATAATTTTAGAGTCCTTGACCCATCCAGTAGGATCTTTGTGAGCTCCCATCTGGTCCACTTGCCTTTCCTTTTCTTGAGTGTAGGTGGGCTGTGGGAGAGAAGAAACTGAAAAAGTCCTAGTTAGTAGACTAGTTAGGGGCTCGACTGGAAGTTCTGCGGCCTCTCAAGCCACCTGGTTTGCTAGGCAGTTTCCAATTGCCTCTGGGGTGTCTGATTTTTGATGTCCCCTGAGATGTATGATGGCTACCTCTTTGGGGAGCCATATAGCCTCTAAAATGGCTAGAATCTCCTCTTTGTTTTTGATAGTCTTACCCACAGCCATCAGAAGTCCCCGTTCCTTGTAAATTATAGCATAGACATGGAGAGTAGCAAAGGCGTATCAGCTGTCAGTAAAGATGTTAATCCATTTCCCAGTTTCCTAGCATAGGGCCTGAGTTAGAGCAATTAACTCAGCCTTTTGAGCCAATGTGCTGTTGGGCAAAGACTGTGACCGAATTACATCATGAGCTGTGGTTATCACAGCACCAGCCTTGCGAACTCCTCCTATTATCAGACTGCTGCCATCCATGAACAGGACAGCATCAGTCTGACTTAAGGGGGGTGTCCTGAAGATCAGGACAGCTGGCCTGAGAGATGTCCATCATGCCTTCACCATTATCCACTGGCATTTCTGGATTATTATCAGGGTGCAGGGTAGCCAGATTGAGGCATTGTGTAGGAGAGAAAGTTAGTCTAGGTTGGTCAAGTAGGAGACTTTGGTATTGAGTGACATGGGTATTTGACATTCAGCAGCCAGAGGCTCCCCTGAGTAGAGTCTTGATGGCATGGGGAACAATTAAAACCAGATTCTGGCCAAAAGTTAGTTTATAAGTGTCCTTGACTAGTATGACCATAGCAGTGATGGCCCGGAGGCAAGAGGGCCAGCCAGAGGCCACTGAGTTCAGACTTTTTGACAGATAGTCCACTGGTCACCTCCATGGCTCTAGTGTCTGAGTAAGGACCCCCTTTTCAACTCCCCATTGTTCACGAATGAACAGGTGGAAAGGCATAGTAACATCTAGGAGGGCTAAGGCCGGGGCCTGGGTAAAAGCCGTCTTTAACTGCTAGAATGCTTGTTTCTCAGTAGCAGTCCATTCCAGGGGCGGTTCCCTGCAGTAACAGTGCATAGAGGCTTGGCAATCTCAGCAAATCCTGGGATTCATAATCGGCAGTATCCTGCCACCCCGAGAAATTCCCGTACCTGCTTCTTTGCTGTTGACGTGGGTATTCAAAGGATGGCTTCTTTTCAGGCCGAAGTTAGAGCTCATTTACTCTTTTTTAGCTGGTATCACAGGTAAGAAACTTCAGTCAAGCAAAGCTGTGCCTTTTTGGCCAAGACCTGGTAGCCCAAATCCTGAAGAAGCTGTAAGGGAGCCTTAGTGCCTTTTAAACATGTATACAAGTCTGCAGCCATGAATAAAATATTATCTACATACTAGAGTAAAGTACATTCAGGGTGCAAGGTGCAGAACCCTGACAAATCCTGTTGTAAAGCTTCCCCAAAAACAGTCAGGGAGTTCTTGTATTTTTGTGGCAACCTAGTCCACGTTAGCTGTCTAGTATCTCCTGTGCCTGGATCTGTCCATTCAAAAGCAAAAATGGGTTGACTGACTGGAGACAGGGGAATGGAAAAGAAAGCATCTCTTAAGTCCAATACAGTGTATATCTGATGTTGAAGAGGAAGCAGGCTGATCTGTACAGATTGGGAACAGTAGGATGAATTGTTTTAACCCACTTATTGACCTCCCTTAAATCCTGGGCAGGCAGTAATCAAATGTTCCTGGCTTTTTAGTCAGCAGGAACAGAGTGTTCCAGGAAAATTGGTAGAGTATTAGAATACCAGCAGCTAAAAGTCTTTGAATATGGGGAGCAATTCCTTTGTGAGCCTGCAAACACATAGGATATTGACGAATATGAACAGGAGTGGCAGATGCTAGCAGACTTACCATGACAGAAGGGTGGTGTTTTGCCAATCCTAGCAGGTTGGTCTCTGCCCATACTAAAGGAAATTTCTGTTGTAACTGTAGAAGCAGACTCGATGGGTTATCCCCAACAGGGGAATCTGAAGAAACTAGAAGATATTCCTTGGAGAGTGGAACAGTCAATAGCATTTGATAGGCAGTGTCAGTGGGAACATACATCTTAGTCTCATTAACTTTCAAAGCAGACCTTGGCCCATGAGGGGGAATGGGCAGTCAGGGGCAATCAGAAATGAGTGTGTGACTAGTTTTTGGTCTAAGTCAACCATCTGGTCAGAGGTAAACCTGCAATTGGTGACTGTGCCCGTTGTTCCTTGAACAAAAATTTGTTTATTAGTCACAGGCCCTAATGATGACTTTAGGACCAATACTTCCACCCAAGTATCCACCAAGAGTTGGATGGGGTAGCCCCCTATAGCCATGGTTACCATGGGCTCTTTGGAGCCTAAGGAAAAAGAGTCCTGGCCTCCTCAGTCCAATTCATTTTCAGCTACCCCAGTGGAGGGTGGGACCAGAACTGACATAGGCTTTTCTGCCTTTGGGTGATGAGGGCAGTCCTTTACCCAGTGACCTAGCTCCTTATAATAGGCACATTGATTTTTGGCCAGCTGGATGCATCCAGTCTCTTTTTGTCCCTTTCTGGTTTCTCCTTTCTGCTTATGGACTGGCTTTGAGCTGGGCTGAAAAGCCTGGATAGTGGCAACTAATATGTTTGTTTGCCATTTTGTTGCTTTATCTAGTTTCTGATCTGCCTGTTTCTGCTTCTCAGCATCACAGTTGTTGAAAAGTTTTTGGGCTACTTCAAGTAGCTGAGAATATTCATTCTTGCAAAACCCTCAAGATTTTGCAATTTTTTTCAGATGTCTGGAGCTGTCTGCATCACAAAAGTCAAATTGACAACCCGAGCATTCTCGGGTGCTGAGGGATCAAAGGGAGTGTAAGCATGGAATGCCTCCTAGAGGTGCTCGAGAAACATCCCTGATGACTCCTCAGGGCCCTGAATTATCTCGGTAGTTTTAGAAAGATTGATAGGTTTTCAGGCTGCTCCCCTCAAGCCAGCTAATAGAGTCTGGTGATAAGTTTCTAAGTCCCAGGACCCTGCCAAAGTGTTGGGGTCCCAGTCGGGATGGGATGCAGGAAAAACCTCTTTTAGCCTTTCTTGGTTTTCCTCCATCATAGCAACAGCTGAAGCCAGGAAAGATTTCTTAGCTTCAGTCCTGATTCATTCTTGTTCCTCAGAAGTAAAAAGAGTCAGGAGGAGTTGTTGACAATCATCCCAGGTGGGGTGATGAATCCGCATAACTGATTCCATTAAGGAGATCAGAACCTGCAGCTTATCCGAGAATGCTGGATTTTGATGCTTCCAGTTATATAAATCTGAGGTGGAGAAAGGAGTGTAAACCAAGAAAGGCCATTCAGCTCGATCTGATAGAACATCCCAGAGGGGTAAGAGTGGCACTGAATTGGTCTGAGACTGGAGTTGGGTAGCCAAAGGTGGGGACCCAGGTAAAGGGGAAGGGGAAGAGGAGGTAGTGGGAGGCATGCCCCAGTCCCTGGCAGCCTTCTCAGGGGCAACCATGATGGCCGCCACAGCTAGGAAAGAGGATGTGATGGTTGGAGAGAATTGAGGACAATATGGCAGCGGGTTACTACTGGTGAGGATGATTAACTCCTCAAGGAGATCTTCCATTGATGGAGGCAAGATGGGGTATAACCCTTCTGATGGGGGAGCTGAGGCAGTCAGGGGATGAAGAGCTGCCTTCTTAGACAGCAGGGGTTTTGGCTTTGAAAGTTGTGGAGGACTTCCATTGTTGGGCCCCTTTAAGGGCTTTGATCCAAGATTATCCACACCTCCAAAGCACCTGATGGCCTTATCCCCTCTTCCAAAACACAAGTTCTGAGCCAAGGTGGGGGATTCTTGACCAGAGATAACCATTGGTCAACATAGGAGAACTGACCTGGATGTGTGGGTCCTCCCATACCAGCAACAATTCTCCAAATAGCTAGGGTACAAGTACATCCAGAGACCCAGCAGAGGGCCATCCAACACCAAACATAGGCCAATCAATTTTGCAGAGGGCTCGGAGCCTGCCTTTTGAAAGACGGACTTCGTAGTCCCCCACAAATCCAGCAGAGAAATTTTTTAACATACATCCCAGGGGACTGGAGGGCTTAGAAGATTTAGAAGGCTTCTGTCCCATGTTATTAAAACCAGCAAATCATAAGAGGCATCTAATAAGAATGAAACTTGTTACAATAAGGAGGTATGTAATAGCCAACAAAATCCACAGGTGCAGCGAAGGCAAGCCCTATAGCAAAGAGAATGCAAATCAAGCTAAGAAAAGAAAGGGACCAAGGATGGCAAATGTCCAGAAACCACTGCATAAACTCATAGAAATCAAGAAGATATTCAAGCAGAAATACTAAACTGAGACTCTGTTCTACCAATGTCTTGGGTCAATGAACAGAGCCTAAGGAGTGGCCTCATCAGGCTCCAACCTCCCCAACAGAATTACATCCATAAACAGAGGAAACAGACTCTTACCTCTCTGGAGAGTACAGATAGACTCAGGTTCTTTCAAAGCAGGAGGAAATCAGCAGTCGTTCCAGCTCCCTCCAAGCCACTTGAGTGGTTATGGAGCCCTGACTTACTTCAGGGGGGTGCCTCCCCTATAATGCCTCGCGGGGCTAGCGGGGAGCTGGAGCGAGGCTACCTCCCGCGGTTGGCAAAATTTTATATTTCTCACTGGGGCCTTCAAATGTTATGACTGAAGTGTTAGAAATAAAATGCCAACACAGAGAAGATTAGATCCTGAGTCCTTTAATTGGCCAATGATCGAGAGCTGGCTAGAGCCATTAAAATCTCTCGGACCCCAGCAAAGTAAGTAGGGGGTATATATATGCAGCATAGCTTTAAAAAACACAGTTTCTGCAATTGTGGTAACTTATGGTTATGTATTAAGAAGGAACAGACAATAGGGTAGGGGTATTGTCACCTTGCGGATTCATGTTTACCTAATTGGCCGTCAGCCAGGAACATTTTTACAAAGTTAGTTTCTTTTTAAAGCAGGATGCGGGTGGGGTATGGTAGGGAATTTCAAAGAGAAGCTAGCAGTTACAATTCAGAGGCCAAGAACAGTTGTGGTTACACACAGGGGGAAGCTGTGTCTGGGCACAGCATCTGGGTGCTGCATCTGGGGCAGCAGGCATACAACTAAAATGGAAGCTTTTAACAAGATAAAATTACTTATATCTAACAGGCTTTTACAGGTTATTAAGGTTATACAGACATATAGATTTTACAGACATTTCATTACCATGCCAGTTAAATGTAATTCCAAGGAAAGAATCTTCTGTCTGATTAGAAATGGCATATGTACCAACTACAAACATGTGTCTGAGACCATATGTAGATCTGGTACTAAGATAGAATTACATAGTGAATTAGCTATGCCTACAAGTCACAGAAAGTGTTGTGAGTTGAGTTGTATTCTCCCCTCCAAAAAAGGTAATTTTGAAGTCCTAACCTCTAGTATCTTAGAATGTAACCTTGTTTGAAGAGAGAGTCTTAAAGTCATAAAGTTAATATGAGGTCATCAAGTTGGTCTTTATCCATTATGACTGATTTCCTTATACAAAGGAGGAAACTCAGACACAGAGACAGATCTACACACAGAAAGAACATGATGGAAAGGTTGTGTATATGTTGCTACAAACCAAGGAAATACCAGGAGCTAGGACAAAAGTCTGAAACAGAGCCTTTCTTACCACCTTTGGAGGAAGCATGGCCCTGCCAACACCTTGATCCCAGATGTCTAGTCTCCAGAATTTCCAGACAACAAACATGCATCATTTAAGCCTCCTAGTTCATGGCACTTTGTTACAGAAGCTCTAGGAAACATAAAAAGGGAAAGAATACAGTGCCATGAGAGGTATCTACTCACAATCTTCTATTAGAGTATAAGTTACCTTATTCACTTCTGAGTCCTTAAACTGGTGTCTCATGTAGAAGATACTCAATTTTAAAAAACTTATTAAATTTAATAATCTGGGGACAGTATAATGGGAGGGGTTTTTTTTCCATTGTCAATGTCACATTGTCATGTTGCAAAATCAGGTCACACATTGCTCTTACAGGTATTCTTTGGGGGGAAAGGTAAGAATTCATGCCCATGCAAATGTGGAGAAGAAACTAGATGGAAGATCCCTATAAACAAAAAATAAAAAGATACACTGAATGAAGAAACAATTTTACAGTGTCTGGTTGTGGTGTCATATCTCTAGGTAGTTCAGAGGCGAACTAAAGTAAAAGAGATTATTATTAACCAAGATAGGATATTTTTAGTTTAGAATCAGGCAAACTCTACCAATATGTATAGAGTGCTAAAAGCACAAATATAATTGACTCTATGATTGAATGCCAATCACAGTGGGGATAAAGTTACTCCACTCATTTTAAAACTGTGTGTCACTGTGTTCATACATTTATCCATACCACAGTATTTGCATGAAATATTTTCAGATAATTATTATATTTCAGCAATATTTAAATGAACCATGGTTAATACAAAATAAAAAATTAGTACACTGGTAGAGCCTAGATGCAAATTCCTTAGTTCAAAAAGTTAAGGAATGGAGCCAACATGAGATGACTTCATCAAAACCAAATTGACATATCTTATGGGAAACTTACATATCTGCTCCCAGGAACCACCCATTCATATCCACTCAGAAGCTTCAGTGGAAATTCACATTGGTGTTTGCATGGAAATTAAAACTCTTAGGATATGACTAGAGTTCTACGCAAAGCAGTTCTCATTAAGGCAAACTTCCTTGAATTCAAAAATAATTATTATTGTTATCAGTATTTGCTGCCTACTTACTCTGTACTATGCTGAATATTTTATTTATATTATCCCATTAAATCATCATGAAGACCAACATAATACTTGCAATACTTCCGGAGAGAGGAATTATTATTACTGCTATCTTATGAAGAAGCTGGTACTCAAATAGGTCAAATAAGTAGTTCTAGATCATACAGATATTACGTGACAGGGCCAATATTTGAACCTACATTCTCTGACTCCAGGTCTTCTATCTATGATGGCTTCGTCTAACATATACTATCCAGTTTCCAACCTTCTTTACCATGATATGACTGCTTAGGATATAAAGGAGAAACAGGAAGCCATCACCTCTAGTTCTGGGAGTCATTTCTCTCATTTACTTAGTAAATTTGTGTAGAGAGAATACTAAGAACTGATATGACTGTGTCTAAAAAGACTAAAACAAGAAAAACATTTTTGCTACATGATCTTATCCACAGCCATCATACATTCTAGATTTTTGAAGGACAATCCTATTTTAAAAGATTTAAGTTACTAATTCTGTTTAGACCATTTGTTTCTACATGGGCTACAGATAAGTGGAATCAAGGAATATAATAGCCACACTAGAGCAAGACAGACTTACAGTTTCTGAATAAAATTTAAAAGTCTTGAGCAAAAGAAAAAATACTTTCTAGGAATGACCAAAAAACATAATTTGGAAATTATGGCAACCTGATATTTAAACACACAAAACAAGACAAAGGAGATTAAGCTCTACAGGGTAAATCTCAAAATCTAATATGACAATTGTTATAAGAAAAAGAACCACAGTTTACTGAGGATCTATTATGTGCCAGGTATATTACATAAAATCTTATTTAGTCTTTGTTCCCATTTTGCAGAAAAGAAAATGGGTGTTCTAAGGAGTAAATTGCTAGGAAGTGGCAGAGTCAATATTTGGATGTAATTTCAAGAATAACACGTACTGTCTTTCCACTGGATTGGTTTTTAAATCAGCATACATTTGGATACTAATCTGACTTTCATACCCAAACCATAAGTGAGTTACAAAGGAATCAAGTCTGCATTGGCAGGCACTGGTTCCAGAGAGAAAAGAGACAAAAGAAAGACTTCAGTCTTGAAGAAGGGAAGTTTCCTATTAGTGTTAGCTGCTAATGTCTATAGAGTACTTTATCATTTACAAGAACATTTACTAATTTAATGCAATAATCTTGCAAAGGTGATAGACTAGTAGATTATCATGGTATTGTCAGTATCCTCAGATACTTCTTCAGAAGTAGAGAAAAATTCAGAGAGCAAAATCCCTCTCTCACAACCAATTAGTTTTGAGAAATACAAAATTTGCCAGTGATACTTAATATTTTTCCAATTTTAAACTGTCTTTGAAGTATTGAGACAGTTAAGTTTTAAAATTATCAGATGGCTATGGGTGTAAATATAGTGTATTTCATTTTCTACCTAGAATACACAGTCTCTTAGGTACATGTTTCCTTAATTTTCATGCTATTCAAAAATAGCACAAAGAGTCAAATTACAGCAAGATAGAACAGAAATACTCCTGAATTTGGTTTCATTTTAGTATTTTTATTAGACTCAAAAAATTCAAATGTAAGAATGTAAAAAACCTAGGATAAAGATACTATCTAATTTTCCTTCCTTAACACCTTGTGATTTGTGTATTTTTTGGTGGTTACATTAAATTCACAACATGATAGAGGCAGCATACAAACATACTAGCAGCTTATTTTTAATAAGTGCTAATACATTTATGCCATTCTTGCCAGACTCCCTTTCTACAAACATTTGGTTTTCCAGATTATATCCATGAAAATTAATGATCTGTCACTGGGCTTGCCTCTGTCCTAATGAAGTAGTTATTCAGAGTGATTGAAGTCAGGTGTGAGAAACTTGCTTCTCCTGCAGCTGATAAAACCCTTTCCTCATTCTTTGTACAAATTTAATTAGGTGAAAGCAAAAGAAATTAATTACTGCCACACAATGATTTTGCATTTTTCAACAATTGAAAAGGGTTTTGTTGGTGTTTAAAAGCTTTTCTTCACAGAAATGACAATAAACAGAAGACATATCAAAAACTCAAATGTATTTGTAATTTCTTCACCTTGTAAAAAGCAAAATGTGTGATTCATATAGTGAATACTTTTATTGAGCAGCTCATAATTCACAGTGCTAAGTGCCATGAAAAAATAAAAAGAGAAAGGCTTAATAAAGAGTACAGTAACTGAGAGTGAAAAGAAGAGGCTTAGGTTAAGTGGAGCTATCTGGAAAGACCCCCTAAGGAGATGGCATTCGAGTTTAAATCTGCATGCCACAAAGTGCTGGCCAAGAAGAGGTATGGACGAAGAATGGGCCTGGCAGAGGGACACCCAGTACAAAGACCCTGAGGCAGGAACAAGTTTGTCACATTAGACAAGGTTTCTCAACCTCAACACTAATAACATAATAGGATGAATAAGCCACTGTTACTGGGCATTGCCCTATGCATTGCGGCGTGTTTAGCAGTATCCCTGGTCTCTATTCCACTCAATGCCAGTGGCATCCCTCCCTCTGCACTTGTGACAACCAAAATGTCTCCAGGTTTTTCCAAAGGTCCTCCAGGGGGCAGCACCACCCCGATTGAGAATTATTGTGTTAAAGGAAAAGACAGGTCGTATAGTTGAAGGGCAATGAGCAAGCGGAAGAATTAAATCTATAGCAGGTAAATAAAATTAAGTTGGATTTCATTCCTCCATGCTAGTACCACTTCAGGCCTCATGACCTCAGAGGTCCTTGCTCTCTGACAAACTGCAGGGTTCCATGTCAAATTCGCACTGGTCAAATTTTATTTTGACAAAACAAGGGACTTCCATGTTTCTGGGTACTAGGGAACAGCTGAATCTTTAGTGCCCTGCACCTGTGTTTTCACCTGAGCATCTTATTGGCTCATGATACCCCCTCCTTCACTCCAAGTTATGTGACTCACCACAGCCTGTCTACAAGGACTCTCCTTCCTGTTTTATCTAGTCAATTAATGCTTTTGTTACTCTGGAGAAACTCAGAAAGGCAAATGTTCTAAGATTTTAGAGAAAACAGTTTCATGAAAATGGAGATTGTAGAAGGTAACTTCTTAGCAATAAGAGAGCTCATCAGCAAAGGATTTCAGACTTTAGTTCATATTTTATGCATATTTTTCTACTATATTTTGTTTCTTTATATGGAATGGGGTTGCTTTAATTAAATACCTGTTTAGTCACCAAATAGGTTTAGGGGAAAATGGATTGTAACAGCATGCCCCAAACAGGCCACTAAAAAACCATAGAAAAATTGGTGAAATGGAGGCAGAGAAGCACACAGTATTGAAGCAACAATGGATTATCCTTAGAAAGTTAACTTTGTTTCAGGATAAATTAATAATGTAATTACAGAATATGCTGACTAAGAACAGGGCTAAGTCTCATCTTTCCTTTGAGCTCCAAACCTAGGTGATCCTCATAAAGCCAGTCCTGGTAAAGAGATCATTTCAATCATTTCTTCAAAAAGGTTTGAATTAAATAAATACATTTTCTACTTAAAGTGAATCTATAAACAGTGCTGTTGGAGCATATTTACTTACTTTCTTCTGTGCCATATCTACTAAAAATTAAAAATTTACAAGAGCTTTTATAAAGCAGAATGAGTGTAATTGTAATTATTTTTTCCTGTGTAGGAGAAAGTTGGTGGTCTCATTTTTATATTTAATTTATCTATCATTGGTTTATGTATTGTGAAGTTGTAAGCATTTTTCTCATGTTGATACATTAAATCTGACAACAATTCCTCAAGGCAATTGCTATCATTTTCCTCTTTTTAAAGATAAGAAACATAGGCATAGAGAGATTAAGTGACTTGAACAAGGTCACACAGCTACTAAGTGAAGGAGCTCGAATCAGGACCCAGCAGAGTCTATGAGCTTTTCACCTCCATACTGCTTCTCAACAACAATTCAGCAGGAGAAAACACAGGATTTTTCTTTTTTTTTTTTTTTTTTGCTTTTATTTGTTTGGACAAAAATAAGTAGCACAATTCTCCTAAGAATCAAAGAGCTTAAGGCACAGAAAATAGGAATTTAGGGTACACACAAAGAAAAAAAAATACCTGGCTATCACATCAGACTACTTTTTTTCTTTCTTTTTTTGAGTTGGAGTCTCACTCTGTCACCCAGACTGGAGTGCAGTGGCCGCTCCCGGCCACTGCAGCCTCGACCTGCTGGGCTCCGGCGATCCTTCCGCCTCAGCCTTCCAAGTAGCTGGAACTACAGGCGTTTGTAATGTCTGTAGAACTTATTCTCAAAATTTTAGGAAAAAAATAATAATAGGTTGCTAGTCATCAACGGCCAATCTCTGATCAGAAATGGTGGGGAGCCTGGACGAGGTTGGGGAAGATAGGGGTAACCTCACTGGAGAATTTCTGTTCACTGGTTCACTTTCCAGCAGCCCCATGACTCATACTCTGGAATCTGAAATCAATAGGTGTACCTTCAAATTCCAGAAATCTTTCCTCTTCACCCTATATTTCCCTGCTCACTTCGCTCTGCAGATGGCAAACCTGATTTGTATCTTTCATTTCCCTCAGTTCTCTGAAACACAGTAAAAGGATATGATACACTCTGCAGATGAGTGCCTTGATAATACTATTCCAGGTTTAGGAGGCACTGATGAGCAAAAACACATGGTTCCATCACTGACACAAACATTCTCTAATAAAATGAAGCATTGTAAACATCTTGTGAGCAGTGCTATGTCACTGTTGACACTAAAAGAAAGAATATTATTTGGACAGAATTTGAGTCAAAAATAGCATACAAAATTAAAAGATGACAGAACTATACAAACAGTTCTTTTGTCAGGTGTCAACATAAAAGAATATTAGTAACTTTCCTGAGTTCCCTAATCATTCATTTTAAGACTCATGGATTATAATAGTATGAAAAACATTTTGTTTCTTTTTTTCCCAGCACATAGCTGGACCAATCATTATGCAAGTGCTATAAATATATAGGTAAATGATTCTTTAATAATGTATTTATGCATTGACCAGAAAAGGAAAGACCGAAGGTTATTAGGTGATGTATCTGTTTCTGGACATAATAAGGCAGAAGAATTGATAGGTAGAGAGTTAAAGAAAAAAGTTCTGATCCATGCATAAACTAAGAAATAGGGCCGGATTCCAAAGTCCAGGACTGGTTCAAGACAAAGACCATTATTCAATGAACAGACATTCATCCAGTGGTTACTTTATTCCAGGAACTGTGCTATATGTTATAGTATGACACTTAATCCTCTAGATAATCAGATTAAACAGACATTCTTAGCTTTTTTTATTTTTAAACAGATTAGGAACTAAGTCTCAAAGACAGGAATTTTCTTCCTAGGCCACATGCCTCATAAAAGGCATATGTGGAAATTGCACACAGGTCTGCCTGTGACCCAAGCAGGAGCCAAATAAATGCTAACTTTGGAGATGTTTACCATGATGACGTGTTTCCATCTCAGTATTCCTGTACAGCACATAGTTGTCAGTAAAGACTGTTACTTGATGAGCCAAATAAGCCAATTAAAACACAGATGAATTCATATTAGGTATACAACAGAGCATAGTAGATCTACAGAAGAGACAACATCAGCATGTTTAAATTAGCCACATATGAATTACTGCGCCAGGCAAAGCTGCTCTGTGGCCGGAAAGTCAACATGCGATTTCTTCTGCCTGCAACTCTTGCTCCCCCTTATAATTCATGCTCATCTTAAAATTTCAGACAGACCCACCTCCCCATTTCTCACTCTCCCTGACCAAAACTAATTTTTCTCCTGTTATCTGCCCTCATAGTACACAAACCTCTCCTACATAGAGCTTGCAACAGTCAAGGTTCAGATCTGATTGTGTGAGTATCTGGTTCACAGCTCTGCCCCCATGAGACCATACACTCCTTCCTGGTGGCATGGACCATGTGGGTTTAGAGCACCATTGTATCCCTACTGCCTGGACAAGGGAAGCAGGCACCCAATAAATATTTATTGAATAGGAGAACAAAAGGTTCACTTCCCATTATGGCAACCAACAAGCAGAAAGCCACTTCCAGCTCTCTGATGTTCTTTTTAAGCAAACTTGGCTGTGCAGAATGTAACACTAATGAGACTTCCCTGTGTCACAGTCACAACAAGCTCTTGAGTCAGCGTTGCATGGCAGCTGCATCTCATGTCTCCTTTCACTTTGAGCCTAATTTCTTAGATGAGCAAGTATTATCCCAGCATAAAAGGCAAGCCAGGCTGTCCAAGAGTTGCCGGAACACCTTGGAACAAATGTGATGAAGGCATTGGCTCCCACATGTTTGTTATCTGCCACTGATTGGGAGCAGTTTCTAGGAGCACCAGCAACCATGCAAAGCGAACCCCTGAAGGAGATTGACCACACAAGCTCTCACCAGAACAATTGGGCAGGTGCTCTTAAACTTCAGCCTCTTCCCAGCTGGAAGTAAAATGGGTATGAGCAAGATGTTGGGATGAAAAGCATTTCTGCAGCAAAACTGCTCCTAACAGTTTTGAATGGAAAAAGTTGTCTTACTGTAGTGTAGATGCTGTCACCAGCTTCCTACTATTAAACAAAGCTGGTAGAGATCCCAGATACCACTTCTAATTTCTCTTTTAATACAAGAAGACTCTGTTTTTCCCAAGAACATGATATTAAACCTCTAAGTGCAATTTATTCTGATTTTTTGTTTGTTTGTTTTTGTTATTGTTTTTTCCCTACTGAGAGTTCTTTCTGTATCTTGGACTCCTCTTTAGCCAAGGATCAAGGAATGTGTGGAAGCTGAAACAGATTACAGGAAAAACTTTTACTGTGCTATCATGTCACAGAATGTTATTTTTTCATGAGCTTCGGGTCTCATTTCCATAGTTAACTAAACTTCCTTGTCACATCCTGCCTCCCTACCTCCCCAGCCCCATCTAGGTGCTGGTTTCTCACATTCTAAGATCTTACTCCATTTCCCCCCACTGTAACAACTGCTACATTGGATGGACTGTTTACTTACCTATCTCTCACCAGTCTGAGCTCCTTGAAGGCACACCAGTTCTTACGCATGCATTTGCAGGCCCTGCCTGGGTGGTCTTTGACTTCAGGGAACCTGACTTTGAATTTTTATCGTTTTGAATTTCAGATGTGAATTCTGGCTATGCCACTGATTCAGCATCTGAAAATATTTTTTTTGTTTCTGTAAAGGTCCAGACAATCAATATTTTCAGCTTGGTGGGCTTTAAGGTCTCTGTCACAACTACTGAACTCAGCTATTGCAGCAAAAAAACAGCCAAATAATATACATACGTATTACCATGTTCCAATAAAACTTTATTCACATTCACTGATCTGCATATGGTGAATCACTCTTGGATCCCTGGCATAAGTCCTACCTGATCATGGTATATTATCTTTTTGATGTGATGCTGGATTCAGTTTGCTAGTATTTTGTTGAGAATTTTTGCATCTATGTTCATCTGGGATATTAGTCTGTAGTTTTATTTTGTGAGTGTGTCCTTGTCTGGTTTTGGCATTAGGGTGATACTGGCCTCATAGGACAAGTTAGGAAGAGTTCCATCCTCCTCAATATTTTCTTGAATAGTTTTAGGAGCATTTACATTAGCCCTTATTTGTATGTTTGGTAGAATTTGAATTTGAATTCATATGGCCCTCGGCTTTTTGTTGTTGTTGTTGGGAGATAATATCTGACTGATATAATCATACTATTATTGTTCTATTCAGAAGTTTTATTTCTTCCTGGTTAAATCCCAGAAAGTTGTATGTTTACAGGAATTTATCTATTTCCTCCAGGTTTTCTAGTGAGCATATAGTCTTCCACAACAGTCTCTAATGATATTTTGTATTTTTGTGGCATCAGTTGTAATACTTCCTTTTTCATTTCTGATTGTTTATTTGGATCTTCTCTCTTTTTAGTCTAGCTAGTAGTTTATCAATTTTTCTTAGCTTCATAAAAAACTAACTTTTTCATTTCATTGATGTTTCACTTTGGTCTCATTTCATTTATAATGACCTTCTGCTCTATTGTTTATTTTTTTTTTCTTCTACTAGCTTTGGTGTGATTTATTCTAGTTTTTCTAGTTCCTAACATTAGGTTAGTCATTGGTGATCTATTTTATATGTAGGCATTAAATACGGTTCATTTCCCTTTTAGCACTGATTTTGCTGTGTCACACAGGTTTTAACATGTGTTTTTATCGTCATTTATTTCATTTCTGTCTTAATTTCTCCAATGATTATTCAAGAGCATGCTGTTTAATTTCCATGTATTTGTATGGTTCCAAAGTTCATCTTGGCATTGATTTCTAACTCCATTCTGCTATTTTTTTAAAGGATCATTGATATAGCTTCAATTTTTTTTTTAATTAAGACTTATTTTGTAGTCTAACATATGGTCTACTTCGGAGAATGTTCCATGTACTGATGAAAAGAATGCATATTATACAATTGTTGTATAGAATGTTCTCTGTCTGTTAAGTCTATTTGGTCTAAAATCCAATGTTTCTTTGTTCATTTTCTGTCCTGATGATCTGTCAATGCTATGAGTGGGGTATTAAGGTCCCCCACTATTTTTGTATTGCTATCTCTTTCTTTAGACCCTTGAGAGTCTTTGTTCTGCTTGGTGCAGTCTATTATTAAAACTTTCTAATGTATTATGTATTTCCTTCAATTTTTTAGTTCCAAAATTTCTGCTTGTTTATTTTTGTTTTATTATTGTTTTTATTTTTATTTTTTCATTTCAATAGGTTTGGGGGTATGAATAGACTTGGGGCACGTGGTTGCATTGTATAGTGACAAAGCAGTCTGGACTTTAAAAATATCCACCACTTCCACTTGTGCACAAGACAGGTGATTTTTTTTGTCCTTCTACCCTTTCCCCTCCCATTTCTGAGTCACCAGTGTCCATCATACCACTCTCTGCATGATTGGAGATCCTTAGTTTAGCTCCCACTTATAAGTGGGAACATGGAATGTTTAGTTTTCTCTTACTATGTTAGTTCACTTAAGATGATGTTCTCCAATTCCATCCAAGTTGTTGCAAAGACATTATTTCATTCTTTTTGATGGCTGAATAGCATTCTGTAGTGCATATATTCCACATTTTCATTGCTCACTGATCAGTTGATAAACATGCAGGTTGATATCACATCTTTGCAATTATGAATTGTGCTACAATGAACATGTGAGTGCAGGCACCTTTTTTATATAACGACCTCTGTTCCTTTGAATAGATTCCTAGTAGTGGGATTGCTGGATAAAATGGTAGATCTACCTTTAGTTGAGAAGTATCCCTATCAATTTCTATAGAGATTGTACTAATTTACACTCTCATCAAAAGAATATGTGTTTCCCTTATACTGAATCCATGCCAGTATATTGTTTCTTGATTTTTAAATAATGTCCATTCTAACTGTATAAGGTGGTATCTCAGTATGGTTTTAATTTGCATTTCCCTGGAAATTAGTGATGTTGAGCATTTTTTCATATGTGTCTTGATCATGTGTATGTCTTATTTTGAAAGATGTCCATTCATGTCATTTAATGGGGTTGTTTGTTTTTTGCTTGCTGATATGTTTGAGTTCTTTGTAGTTTCCAGATATTAGTCCTTTGTCAGATATATAGTTTGTGAATATCTTCTCCCATTCTGTATGTTACCTTTTTGCTCTGTTGATTATATCTTTCTCTGGGCAGAAGCTTTTTGGTTTAGTTATGTCCCACTTATTTATTTTTGTTTTAGTTTTATTTCCTTTTGAGGTTTTAGCCATAAATTCTTTGTCTAGGCCAATGTCCAGAAGAGTTTTCCCCAGGCTTTCTTCTAGGATTTTTATGGTTTCAGGTCTGACATGAAGAGATGCTGGATTTCATCAAATGTTTTTTCTGTATCTATTGAAAAAAATCACATGATTTTAGCTCGTTAATGTAGTGGATCATGTTTATTGACTTGCGTATGTTGAACCATTCTTGCATCCCTGGTATAAAACCCACCTGATCATGGTGAATTATTTTTTATATGTGCTGTTGAATTTGGTTTACTAATATTTTATTGAGGATTTTTGCATGTAGGTTCATAAGTGATATTAGGGCTGTAGTTTTATTTTTTGTTGTTGTGTCTTTTTATGACTTTGGAATCAGGGTAATACTGGCTTTGTAAAATGAGTTAGGGAGAATTTCCTCCTCTTCAATCTTATGAAATAGCTTCAGTAAAATTGGTACCAGTTCTTCTTTGAAAGTCTGATAGAATTCAGTTGTGAGTTCATCAGGTCCTGGAATTTTTTGTTGCTTTGGGGAGATTTCTAATTATTTTTTCAATCTCACTACTTGTTATTGGTCTATTCAGAGTTTCTTCCTGATTCAAGGTTAGGGGGTTGTATGTTTCCAATAATTTATCCATTTCATCTAGATTGTCTAGCTTGTTTGCATAGAGTTGTTCATAATAATCGTGGATGATCTTTTAAATTTTTGTCATATCAGTTGTCATGTCCCAATTTTCATTTCTAATTGTGCTAGCTTGAAACTTCTCTCTTAGTTTTTTAATTAAGGTAGCCATTAATTGATGGGTCTATCAATTTTATCTTTTCAAAGAACCAACTTTTTGTTTCATTGGTCCTTTGTATTTTTTTAAATTTCTATTTCACTTAGTTCAACACAGATCTTGGTTATTTCTTCTCTTTAGTTAGGTTTGGGTTCAGTTTGTTTGTGTTGTTCTAGTTTTCCAAGGTCTAATATTAGATTGTCAATATGTGGTCTTTCAATCTTACTAATGTAAGTCTTAATTAAGTATTATAAAACTATTAAGCCCAGCTTTGGCTGTGTCCCAGAGGTTTTGATAACTTTTTTCATTATTGTCATTCATTTCAAGGAATTTTTAAATTGCCATCATGAGTCCATTGTTGTTTTGTTTTGTTTTGTTTTGTTTTATTATAAAGATGTGGGATAAAATTCAGGGTTAGGTATACAAATATTGGTTATGCAATTACCCTTGTTGATGAGGTATTCCCCTCCCTCCCCTAGCAATTTCCCTCAAATGCCAATCTCAACACCCTCCCCCGACAGGGTTCCACTACAGCCAATCTCTTTCTTATAGTATTATAATTGTACATGGTCCACTTATGAGTGAGAACATGTGGTACTCTGTTCTTTGTTTCTATGATAGATCACTGAGTATGATCGACTCCAAATCCATCCAAGTTGCTGTGAAGTCCATATGTTTGTCTTTCTTTATGGCTGCATAATATTCCATTGTGTATATGTACCACATTTGCATGGTTGGTTCCATGTTTTTGCTATTGTGAATAGAGTTGCAACAAATATGTGTGCAGATATCTTTTTTGTAGAATGATTTGAGTTCCTCTGGGTATATTCCCAATAGAGGAATTGCTGGGTCATATGGAAGGTCAATTTTTAGTTCTTTCAGAAATCACCACACTGTCTTCCAGAGAGGTTGCACTAGTTTGCATTCCCACCAGCAGTGTAGAAGCTTTCCTTTTTCTCCACATCCTCGCCAACATCTGTTGTTGTTTGTTGTATTAATGATGGCTTCTTACTAGGGTTAGGTGGTATCTCAATTTGGTTTTGATTTGCATTTCTTTGATGATGAGTGAGGCTGAGCACTTTTTCATGTGTCTGTTGGATGTCAGTATATCTTCTTTTGAGAAGTCTCTATTCATGTCTTTTACCCACTTTTTAATGGAGCTGTTTGCTTTTTTTCCTTTCGGCACATTTGAGTTCCTTGTAGATCCTAGATGTTAGGCCTTTGTCAGATATACAGTTGGCAAATATTTTTTTCCAATTTTGTGGGTTGTCTCCCTGCTCTCTTGATGGTTTCTTTTGCTTTGCAAAACCTCATTAGTTTGATGAGGTCCCACTTGTCTATCTTATTTCTTAAGGTATTAATTGGTCTTTAGGGTTCTGAATAGGAATTGGTTGCTAGTTCCAATTTCCATAAGGGTGTCTCCTGCATTTTCTAAGATTCTTATAGCATGAGGTTTTACATTTAGGTCTTTGACCCATTTAGAGTTGATTTTTGTGTATGGTGATAGGTAGGAGTCCTGTTTCAATCTTCTGCATGTGGTCAGCCAGTTTTCCCAGCACCATTTACTGAATAGTTTCTCCTTTCCCCTGTGGTTGTTGAAGGTGTCTCAAAGATGAATTGGTTGAGAAACTGAGGCATTGCTTCTGGAATATCTATCCTGTTCCATTGGTCTATGTGCCCGTTCTTGTACCAATACCAGGCTGTTTTGATTATTGTAGCCTTATAGAAAAGTTTGAAGTCTGGAAGTGTAATACCTCCTACTTTGTTTCTTTTGTTAAGGATTGTTTTGGCTCTTTGTGGTCATTTATGTTTCCATATGAATTTATGTGTTGTCATTTCCAGGTCTGAGAAGAATGATGTTGGTAACTTAATGGGTATTGCATTGAATCTGTAGATTGCCTTTGGTAGGATGGACATTTTAACAATGTTGATTCTTCCTATCCATGAGCATGGAATATTTTTCTATTTGTTTGTGTCTTCTTGGATTTCTTTGAGCAGTGTTTTGTAGTCCTCATTGTACAGGTCTTTCACTTCTCTGGTTAGGAAGATGTCGAGGTATTTTTATTTTGTGGCTGTTGTAAATGGGATTGTGCTTTTAATTTGGGTCTCTGCCTGCTTGTTGTTTGTGTATAGGAATACAACTGTCTTTTGCACATTTATTTTGTACCCTGAGACTTTGCCAAAGTCCATTATCAGTGCAAACAGGTTTTTGACAGATTCTCTTGGATTTTCAAGGTATAGGATCATATCATCAGCAAAGAGGGATAACTTGACTCCTCTTTTCCTATTTGAATATCCCTGATTTCCTTCTCTTGTCTAATTGCCTGAGCTAGGACTTCCAACACAATTTTTAACAAGAGGGGTGAGAGCAGGCAGCATTGTCTTGTTCCAGTTTTCAGGAGAAATGTTTCTAGTTTATGTTCATTTAGCAATATGTTAGCTGTGGGTTTGTCGTAGATGGCACTAACTATTTTGAGGTATGTTCCTTCTATACTTAGGTGTTTGAGGGTTTTTATCAAGAAGCGATGCTGAAAAGTTTTTTCAAAGCTTTTTCTGCATCTAATGAGATAATTATTTGGTTCTTGTTTTTACATCTGTTGATGTATTTAATGACATTTATGGTCTTGCGAATGTTGAACCAGCCCTCCATCCTGGGGATGAAGCCTACTTTGTCATGGTGGATGATTTTTGAGATATGTTTTTGGATCCAATTTGCTAGAATCTTGAGGATTTTTGCATCTATGTTCATAAGGGATATTGGCCCATACTTCTCTTTCTTTGTTGAATCTTTACTCGGTTTGGGTATCAGTGTAATATTAGCTTCATAAAATGATTTGAGGAGAATTCCATCTTTCTCAATTGCCTGGAATACTTTCAGTAGAATTGGTATCAGCTCCTCCTTGTATGTTTTGTAGAATTCTGATGGAAAGCCATTGGCAGTCCGAGGATTTTTTTGTAGGTAGTTTTTGTTTGACAGAATCATTTCCTGGGTTGTTATTGGTCTATTTAATTTGTCAATGTCTTCTTGTTTCAACTGGTGGAGGTTGTGTGATGTCAGAAAGTCCTCCATTTCATTTAGGTTATCAAGTTGGTTTCCATACAGATGCACAGATAGTATCAGATAGTAATCTCTGATAACCTTTGTATTTCTAAGGGGTCAGTTGTGATTTGATCTTTTGTATTTCTGATTGTGTTTATTTGGGCTTTTTCTCTCTTTTTGTTGGTCATTCTGGCTAGGGGTCCATCAATCTTGTTAATTCTCTCAAAGAACCAGCTTTTTGTTTTGTTGACGTTTTCTATGATATTTTTGTCTTCTATGTCCCATATTTGGGTTCTTATTTTGGTGATTTGGAATCTTCTACTAAAGTTGGGGTTTTGGTAGTCTTTTCTTTTCATCTCCCTTAGGTGATTTGTTAGGCTTTCATTTGTGATCTTTCCATTTTCTTGATGTGTGCTTGTAGAGTTATAAAGTCCCCTCTTAGAACTGATGTCATGGCATCCCAGTAGTTTTTATTTCTTCATTTTTATTTGTTTCCAGGAATCTTTTAATTTCTGCTTTGATTTCAGTGTTGACCCAGTAGTTGTTCAGCATTATGCGGCTTAGTGTCCATATCCTTGTGGGTTTTGGGGAAATGTTGTTGGTGTTGATATTTATTTTTATTCCACTGTGGTCTGAGAATGTGCATGGCAGGGTGTCAACCTTATGGAATATGTTTATGCGTGATTTGTGGCCAAGGATGTGATCAGTCTTGGATTATGCTCCATGTGGTAATGAGTAGAATGTATATTCTGTGGTTGTTGGATGATATAATTTGTAGGTATCTATTACGTTCATTTGGTTGTCAAGTTTAAGTTCTGGATCTCCTTGTAGATTTTTTGCCTTGATGATCTATCTAGGTTTGTCAGTGGAGTATTCAAGTCCCTTGCTATTGTAGTGTTAGAGTCAAGATATTTTTTTAGTTTATTTAGTAGTTGCTTTATAAATGCTAGTGCTCCTGTGTTGGGTGCATATATGTTTAGGATGGATACTTCTTTTGATGGATTTAAACTTTTATCACTATGTAGTCTCCTTTTGTATCTTTTTAATTTTTGATAGCTTAAATGTTGTTTTGTATGATATTAAGATCGCAACTCCTGCCTTCTTTTATGATCCATTAGCCTGGAAATTTGTTTCCAATCTTTAACTTCGAGTCATGTGTGTCCCTTGTGATGAACAAACCAACTTCAGGAAATGTGTATTTATATTGAAATAGCTGTATACAGTGCAACCATGAATATTGAAGACACAGTACCATCCCCTAAAGAGCGTACAATCTATAATCTAAAGCAGTACTTAGCAAACTGCTTAATGATCTGTAAACATTCAAATCTGAAAGAGAAAGGTAGGTTCTGGGAGAGGAGTAACCATCAAGCTTTTTAACACAACAAGGAACATAATAAATATTAAATATTAAATAAGTTATAGCCTCTCACCCCAATCCTCAAAAGATAGTTGTCAGCCATTTTACAGATGAGGTAATGAGGAAGACTGGGAGAGACTGAGTTACCCACAGTGCAGACATTAGTGGTAGGACTGGGGTTCAAACTCAGGTTTATCACACTTCAAAGACTAAGATTTTTGCTGCACCACTCTCCGTTCTCTAGTTACTATATTTAAAAATTTTTTTCCAATAGTTATTGAATGAAAAAGAGGAGAATTATTCACATAAAATTTAACAGACCAATCTTTGCTGGGTTTATTTTTCAATCTACTTGATCTGCAAACCTGGACAAATTAGCTGTGTATTAAAAGCTCATATAATATTTTCCTTTGGTTTATGGCCTAGCTGAGGATGCTAACAAGACATCATTTGTGTTAGTTCTGCACTAGTTCAGCTAATGTGAATGGCTGTGGCATCAAAGGGTTCTGGGTCATATGAACATTCACTGGTGATTACCCCAATCGTTTCTCTAGTCAAGTCACTCTACAAAATCTTAATGGTGCTGGTTTTTCATGTTTGACATCTATCTTCTATAATACTAAGCATTTATGGATTATTTTCTATATGCCCAACAGTGGGCTAAATGCTGGATAAGCACTATGTCTTTAAAATCTCCAACAGTCTCATGAAGGTAGTGTTTTATAGATAGGAAACCTGAGACTCAGAGATTAAGAACATTTCTTAAGGCCATGCATCTCTGTAAGTAGTAAAGCTGGAACTTTGTTTTTTACATCGATTGTGGAATCCTTTCCCAAGTCCTGAGAAAAAGGAGTGGATTCTTCTAGGATGGTGAAATCTAAAGTAAATGTTAGAAGTTATTTTATACCTAGGATCATGTGGCTTAACAGGAAGTTAAACAGTCTGTCTAGAACTAAAAAAGGTGTCAAAATGGAGTTGAATAGAATTGTGAAGAAAGTGATTAAGTCCAATGGGGAAACGCAGAGAGCAGAAACCAGAAAAGCTGAGGGGTCAAAGTTTAGGAAACACTTAAGCTTTGAAGAGGGGCAAGGAAAGTGAATGAATGGGGCCCAGACAGACATTTATGCAGTCCCAGAACACTTAACAACATTCAAGAGATTTTACTAGTACAGTTTTTTTAAAGGTTGGGAAACAGGTAAGTGTGAAATATGCTATCATTGGTCTTTCTGTAACTTTTATCAAAGAATTCTTGAGATTTGAACTTCCTGGAGATCAACACCTGCTATTCTACTATGAAGTCATCACAAGGCCCCAGATCACATCAGACAAAACATCAAGGGGGGGGGGAGGCAGCACAAAAGTTTGATCTATGGTCTTCAGAATGTCAAGTTTAGTTTTCGTAAATATCATAAATGATCTGTCGCCAGTGTGTGGATGAGCATCTTTTGTATAAAATGTCCAGAGGCATTTGAACACCCCACCCTTCATTCCTTATAGGTGCTTAGGATGCTTCTATGCAGAAATGGCCTTGTGCTACTTGAATTCCAGAAAAGGATCTCGAAATGTTTCCAGAAGACAGAGTTGTGTTTGGGAGCACAAGTATACCATCTAAGGCAACAACAGGTATCCTTTCTAAAAAGTATTCCCAAAGTTTTGACAAGGTGGGTGGCTTGATAATAACCAGGACAGATGCAAATTAACCTGTAATAGACTGCAGGAGACCAAATTCTATGCCTTGAAAGTTTTATTTTGACCTGCCTTTTGGCAACTTGGGAGCTCCTTTAGGGCAAGAGCTTCCCACAGCTTTATCTCCATATTCCTGGCTAGGCTCTGCGCTGGCTCTGGCACAGAGTTGGCAATCAAAAAATATTAGTAGACTCTTTTTGGGTGTAATCAATTAATTCATTCACCTCCTCCCTAACTGTGGAGTATGTGAGATGCTCATCAGCTGTGATTATAAATTGTTTTTGTCTCGTTGACAAGACCTTTATCGGGAAATTAAAATACAATGATTTGGCTCACAATATCTGCAGCACAATTAATTCTTGTATGCATATATAGGTTTTCTGATGTAAGCAAGAAAATGATCAGCCCTGTAGGTCATGTCTATTCATCCGCCAGTCACCAAGAGATTCTTTCTTTCTTTTTTTTTTTGAAAACAGAATTTATTGAGAAGACAGAAAAGCTCCCACAGTGGGAGGGGACTCCAGGGGGTTCCTCTACCAAGAGATTCTTATTGCATCCCTTATGCCATATGATATCATCTCTAGCTCCAGTCTCACGGGAATGAGGCAGGATGCCTGCCAAGAGTGTCTTGTCACTTTTTAAAGGTATCCCATTTTTCTGTGATTTCTCCACTCGACAACAATAGTTCTTGCACATTTTCTTAGGAAGTAAAAGCCAACGCAGAAAAGGCCTTTGTGCTGCTTTCTACCCTACCTGAATTATCATGGGAGGCACATGAGCCGAATGTAAATCATACCTTTCCATCAAAAGTGGCAACTTTTGCAATTGAAGGATTCTTATATGGGATCTCAAGTATATTACTGTGATTACAGAAGGCCCCATGTGTTTGGAAATATTCTTTTTGCACATAGCTATGGCAAGTCTAAGGTTCTGAGATTTATTGCTCACGCTCTTTCTTTTTATACACACACACACACACACACACACATACATATATACGCTGCAAGCTGAGGCATATGGTCTAACACAACTGTGATATTTACAATAATGAATCACAGATGTTCAAATGGATGTAATCTGAAAACACTTAAATGCTAGGATGCTGGAATCTTACTGAAACATTACAAAGTGAGGACCTTTGGATTATGTTGATTTTCAGATACTATCATGAGGAATACTACTTTACATACCCTGGGAAGATATCAAGCAGAAAGGAATGACTTTTTTTCTATTTTTGAAGAAACGGTTTTCCAAGTAACCAAGGAACTTCAAGGGTGCTGATTTGGTTATTCTACTGGTAACTAAATTGCAGCCCCCTTTAGAATTAAGGATGAGCTAACACAATCGATTTTTTTTTTATTGTGAGCCCATCCTATAACACATTTAATAGTAATTTTTAAATACAAAAATATGTAAATGTATTCAACTGAAGTGAAATGGGAAATATACCTATTTACCATCCCATCTTGCCTTCACTTCCCCCATTAATTGACATATATACTAACAAATTTATAAACTACACAGATATATACTTTAGTAGGCAGTTTTATTCTTGATATGTATTACATTCTTTTTATGTCAGTTTTTATGGATATCTCTCAATCTTCTCCAAGACTGTAATACCTCTTCGTATGGATATGCTCTTATTAAAGCAGTTCCCTATTGCCGGACACTTAGATTTTTCTGTTTCATAATTACCACTGTGCAGTAGTAAATACCTTTGCACCTTACTTTGTGTAAGTAGTTTAGACCCATTCTGGAAACTGCTGATTCAATTGAAATGTCACTTAAAATTTAATTAGATACGAATTACTTGTCCACCAGAAAGGTTATCAATTTGGACTCTAATCTTAGAGTTCTCTTTTCTCACACTAACAATTGATAATATAATGTTTATATTTTTGCCAATTTGATGATTAGAAGAAAGTACGGTATTAATTTGAAGCTTTCCAATGAGCAGTGAGGCTATATGTTGTCTCATAATATTGACCATTTCTATTTCCTTTTTTTGTGAGTTGCCTGGTCTGTTAGAATACTTAGAAATTCAAATTGTCATTGCTTATTCTTGTTTTTCTCCTTACCAGACTGTGAACTCCCTGCAAGAAGATGTTTTGCTTGCCGTTTTATCTCCAGTGCTTAGCAGAGGTCTGTTATATGTGCTTTATTGAATGAATATATGCTTATAAATGAGGCTGATGTTTCTTTCTTTACTGAACATCTGCTTACTAGAGATGAATTTCAAAGCAGAAATTCAATTCATATCCTCCTTCCCTCTTATATGCTGTCTCTCCCTCACCAGAATAAAACATCCACACTGGCAGGGACTTGGCCAGTCCAGTAACCCTTGTATATCTAGCACTAGCAGAGTCTGACAAACAGTAGGCACTTGGTGGATATTTTCTAAATGAATCAGACTTTTATGATCTCTCAGATTGTTTCTATGCCAGAGATCATACTGATATCTAACTTTGAAAGACGGACTGAAGTTATTGACTTTCTTTCTGCTTTTCTGTTCATCTGCTTTTCTGTGGTGAGATGGACAGGGAAAGAGGATTTATTCAGAACTCTTAGAGAGATTCTTGATCTCACTTTTGTGGATCAGGGATTGAGGTGTGTATAGATCATGTGAAAGGAAAATGCTATTATGACATGGATGCATGGGCTTCATGCCCTGTTTAGTTGTTTATGGCAGCTGCATAGCGAAAGCCATAGTACTACTTGTTAGAGTGGGTCTAACTAACTTCGATGCTGAATGCAGAAAATGAACTCTTACTCACATAGGCTGACACAAGTCCTAAAGTCAGCTGAGAAAAACAAACAGCTGTGGGTCAGCTTGGGACCACATGTCTCTCCAAACCAAGAGGGGTTAGCCATCTGTAGCCTGCATGCCAAATCCAGCCCACCACTGTTTTTGTAAATAAAGTTTTATTGGAGAACAGCCACACTATACATTTACATGTTGCCTGTGGCTGCTTTTGTACTACAATTTTGAAGAGTTGCAACAGAGACATCTGTCTCACAAGCCTTAAATATTTGCTATCTAGCCCTTTGCAGAAAAGGTTTGTTGACCTCTGCACCAGGCCAAGGTCACATTTTGAAAGAGATCTACTTTAAGTTACCAGAGTGCTAAGGCAAGTAAACTCACTCACAATGTATTTTGCACTCTCAGTTTTACAACTAACCACAGAGACAATCAGCAGAATGGAAAAAATAACTCATAAATACTTACCTAAATATTATCTCAATACTTGTATCATATTGCCTTTAATTTTCTAAAATACAATCTGCTGGGAGATAATTTCCATTTGAAATAAAATCTCAAGAGATTTAACTTTTTAAATACACTTTTAAGATCCATTATTTGCAGTCATTAAATATATGGACAAGTATTTGTAGGGAAGATTAATACACCCTGAAGAGTTGAATGGACTTGTGTATATCTATATTTTTATGTATCTAAAGCAATAATTTAATTTAGAGAACCAAGCAATTATCTGGGAATCATGCTTTTGATCAAGTTCAGGGGCAAAACTGTTTGTCTTCAAGGTCTGTTTCCAACATGTAAAGTGATCTGTCATCTTTTAATGTGATTTGACATTAATTTTGTTTTTTCCTTTTTTTTGGTAGGGAGTCTGTCATTATTTTCCCCAAATGACTAAGATGTCTAATTTTTCTTCACTCTGTAAGTGAAACCATTTGAAAATTTAGCTTCCTGGAAAATGAAATGGGAATTATCCAGCCCAAAGGTGGTAGAGAAATAGTGATTTCGTTTTATTTTTTTCTTTGACAAGGTCTTAGTTCATTAGCAAAAGCAAAGCACCATTTCTTTGAGCAAAGAGGCAAAAAGAAACCAAACAACCCCAAAATTGTTTTAACATCTCACAAAGTTAGATGATGCTATATTGGAATATTGCAAAGTGATAGTCACTGTATATTTAAAGCACTTAAAAATCCAATGAACTCAGAAAAATACTGCATTTAAACTATAACACATATTTCATCTGTAATTTTACAAGTTTTTGTTGGATGGTTTCCTGAGTTCTTACTTAAGGTCTTTTAAGCCTGGGTACCGTGAATGAGTTCTTTTTTCAACATTCGTATGGTCCTGAATAACAAAGACGCAGTTCTGGGCTGGGGAAAGGATATAAGAACAAAATCTGGTGATCTGAACTCAACAAGATTTGGTGGGAAATAAAAAGAGAATAAGGTAGAGTCACGCACTCACTCACTCTTTCATTATTAATAATGTTTGAAAATAGTAGTGATGGCCGTAATGAATAAAACAGTTGTCCAACCCTAACTTCTCTCTAAGGAAGGTAGATACCTTTGTTTTTCTGACCCTTGTGTTGGGTTTGGGTGTGGAAATTTGGGAGAGTAAAATGGTGGCTTCAGAAGAACACTGGATATTGAAGTGTATTTGGGAGAAGAGAAAGGAGGGGAGAAGAAAGAGGGCTGGAGAGATGATAGAAGATCACACGTGTCCTCTGGGTTTCTGAACCCTCAGTGAAATTTACCTTGTTCACAAATGTGTGTGTGTGTGTGTGTGTGTGTGTGTTTCTTGTGCAACCTAGTACAGGAGTCATGTTTTACTGTCTGATTAACACAACTGAAGAAAGAAATAGCCTTTAAGGCATAGGACATAAAGCAAGATGGGTGATGAGGGCATAAGCACCAAGGAATTGACATCAACTAGGGGAAGGGTTTTGGATTTTCACAACTTGTAGAAGTTGGGCACTCAACTTCATTTCAACCAATCCTCCGGGAGTTAAGTGGGTCCATGAATATCCGTTTTATATTTAATATGTATTCAGCTCTTTACATAAGCCAAACAGTGTGTTAATACCTTGAATGCATGATCTCATCATCTGACTAGTTTTCTACAACTATATGATACTATTATTTCCTCATTTTGCAGATGAAGAAATTGAGCCTACAGGGAAGTTGTGTTACAGGTGTAGAAAAACTTGGTTTCCAAATAGGTCAGCTTCAAAGCTCATATCCCTTACTACTTTGTCCCATGGTCACTCACTCAGTAAAGTGAGTCTCAATGACTGTGCTGGGTCCTATGCGCTTAAAACGGAACAAAAGTTTTTTGCTCATCCTTAACAATAGTGAGTCTGGTCAGTGAGTCAGCCATTTAAAATAGAGTGACAATGTTGCATGATGGCGAATACAGCTGAGGTGTGAGGAAAGTGCTCTAGAAGGAAAGAGGAAGATGTATTCTGGTTTAAACTTGAGCCACTAAATGCTTCATAAAAGAAATGGCATTTGAGTTTCAAAGAATGGGAAGAACCAAACAGTTGTTTCCTAGAGCTGACTACAAGTAACCTCTACTACTGGTGACTGACATAAAAAATGGACGAATAGCTTTCATCACAGGATGTGTCTAATCTCAGGTTCACAAACCACCTCTAATTCTTTTTTTTTTTTTTAAGTATCTCTTTGATTCAGTGGAGCTCTGGGTAGCTACCACTAGAGCCTCCATTCATCCATGAGTTACTATTTCTGAAAATATTCTGATCAGCTACAAAGTATAACACAAATTCTGAATAGGAAAGAAAAATAGGGCAGAAGAAATGCAATGTGTGTGTGAAGGGGTGGAGTTCCTCTTGATTAAGTTCTCAAAAGAAGATAAATTAGAAGAACATGAGAGAACAAAGTAACCTGTGGTTTATACTCTTGAAATAAAACAAGCAAAGAAGCCAACAAACCCTACATTTTCATTTCTGAGAGTTATGTGTCTCTGTAATTTAGGCTTTCTTTCACAGTTGATGCAGATAGGAGGGGTTTTTACTGAGAATTGAAAATAGTATTAACCTCTCTGATCTTCAACCTGGTCATTGCAAAAATGATGGGATTGACATAGAGCTGAAATCCTCATAGGATGAGGATGATCATAGGGTGGTCCTACGACCAGTCGTGTAAGTATCCTTAGGAGCTTGTCAGAAATGTGTGCTAATAATCAGACTCTTTGGAGGTGGAGTCCAGCAATCCATGTTCATTCACACTGATGTGTGATGTCATTTAATGATATATAGTTTCTTAGATAGCATAGAGAATCTCCTAGATGCTTGGACAGCTACATGACTCAATGGGTTCATAAATATACATTATCCACTTATGTCCTATTTGACACTACTTAAAAAAATAACCATTAAATGTGCTCAGGGAATATCAGCTTTGGAGCAAGAGTGATCCTAGGTTCAGATATGAAGAGTACTCCAACTCAGCTGGGTAGGATTTTGTAGGATATCACTGACTCTCAATTTCATGATCTGTAAAATGGGAATAATGCTGCCTAGAATTCTCTGGAGAAAAAAATGAGAAAATTCAAAGCAGCTGTTACATAGGAAGAAAACTAAAATAGTTGTAAATGTAATTTTATTAAAATAACAGACTCAACCACAGTCCGTTTACTACCCTTCTCTTTGAATAAACATAATCTAAACAAATGGAAAAAAATAATAGCTCTTATTGATCCACTCTACTTAAATCAAGAGCACTGGTTTTCTGCGACACTGTCTCCAGAAGAAATGTCTCTCTCAGAAGATGCAATCTATGAATGCCAATATCAAAAAGGCCAATAAAATGTCACCTAGGCATTCATTCTCTTGAATGAGGTAGACAGAGAGTGTAATTCTAGGAAGTTGAAAGGAAGGAGGGAGGAGAGAGAAGGGCCTCATTCTGGCACGGGCCACCTGATCTTCTGCCTGGGTTCTGCAGTGGGCTCCTCACCAGTCTCCTGGTCTCTCCTCACATCCCTACTCACACCCAGGGGTCTGCAAAGGTCCAAGCATAACATGAGGTTTATGTCACTCCTCTACTCAAAACCACCTAATCTGGAATCAGAGTGAAGTTCTTATTCTACAACCATCTCTATAATGTAGTTTGTCATCTGTGCTATGTCCTTCTATCTTGGCCTTCACTCAGTCAGGCAACCCCACTGGTGTCCTAGCTCTTCCTCACCCCCCAGACATGTCCTGCCTCAGAGCTTCTGCATTTGCTGTACCTTCTGCCTACAATCCCCTTCCCCAACATGTCCAAGGCTCCTTGCACCACTTCCTAACTTCCTGCAGGTATCTGCTTAAAGGTCACCTTTGCTATCCGGCCTTCTCTGGACATCACATCTACCATTTCAAAACATCTTCACCCTGACATTTCTATGCCTCTTTTTTCTCCACAGCATTTCCCATGATCAAAATATATCTCACGGTGTGTTTTTGTTATTTCTACTATTTATTATCCGCCTTTTTTACTAGAATATCAACTAAGGTTATCTCAAGAACCTGGCACATGGCAGTGTCCCATACATAATTAATTAATTGAGGACTATTAAGGAATGGGTTCCTTTATTTTCATTTCTTTACTTAGCTGTTATCATCCATCAGTCACTTAATGATGGATGAAAATAGTTAAATAAGTAGGTAGGTGGGAACATTTGAGGAAAAGGACAAATATAAGCTGACTTATTGTTTGGTCAGATATAGGTATGGAAGAAAGGAAAGAAAGAAAGAAAGAAAGAAAGAAAGAGAAAGAAAGGAAAAAGGTGACTGAATAATAATTTTAAGGCGTTTTTCTTACAGTATATTTTTTGGTCATTAGGGAAAATTTCTCATGGAAGCAGTAGAGTTTAAAGCAAGAACTCTGGAATCAGAGTTCAGTTTTAATTCTGAATAAAACTTGACAAGTTATATAACCTTGTACAAGCTAACTCACTTTGAATCATAGTTTCTTCATCTGTGGAATGTGTTTCTTGTTGACATATATGGAAGGGAGGGAACCTAAAAGAACTGAAATTTATTTATAAAAAATTGTGTATTTATTGTGTATTTATTCTTACATGTTTAAAGTTTAGTCACCTTCAAAATTCCCTCTGTTTGATGCAATACACCTATTGAGACACGTTTTCCACTGCTCAAAATAGTTTTGAACTCATCAATTTTGATACCTTTCAGTGCTTCTGTTGGTTTTTTGTTTTATCTTTTCCACATCAGCAAAATATTTCCCTTTGAGGACTTTTTTCATCAGTGGACAAAAAAAAAAACACTCGGGGTGAGATCAGGTGAATAGGGAGTGTAGGGCACGAAAGCAATGCTATTTTCGCTCAAAAACTGCTAAACACTCAGCACAGTGTGGGCAGATGCATTGTCATAGTGGAAGAACCAGTCACTCACCTGTTTGCCACAAGTCGAGGCATTTCTTATGTGATACAACCATCTCAAAACTTCCAACTTTGGTTGACCATTTGATCTGGAGGAGCAAATTCCGGGCATTCTACAAAAGGCCTGCCTTCCAAAAGATAATTCTGGATTTTTTGGAGGGCTTCCCCCTTGTGTAACTCATGGGCTATAGTGAAGATTATGTGAGGCAGTGTTCATAGATCACTTGTCACAGCTCCCAGAACAGAGTAAAGGGTCAATGAATGTTGTATCACTATCACTGGGATTTAAGTCATTCAATCCAGGTGTTTTAGAGTAAATAAAATGTGTGCAGAATTTTAATGGCAAATTAGATTGTTTCTATTAGAGTGAATTTCAGAAGCTGAAGTTATTCTAGTCTAATACACCCAAACATCTTATGGGGATGAAAGCAGTTTCTGAAAATAAAATTGCCACCATTTTGAAAGGACTAGTTTTTAAAAATTAGTAAGGACTTCCGGCTCTCTTTAAACTCTGTTAGAGTTATAGCTCACTTATCACCATCTTCTGGTTTAGACACTATCAGAGGCAGACCAGTGATCGTAAAAGTGAATAATCCTCATTTAGATATTGGCTGTCAACATTGACGGAGCAAATAGCACCTCAGAGAATGGTGTTCTTAAGTCTGCACTAAGCAGTCAAGCCCTTGGCTGGTCTTCCCCAAATCATCCCATCTTCCTCAGACTTGATTCACCCCAGAAACTATACTTCCCAACCTCCCCGTAGTTGTGTATCCTAATGTGACTCAGCTCTGGTCAATGGGGAATGAAGGGAAGTTAAAGGAGAAACTTCTAGTCAACGTCTTTGACAAGAAAGAAGCTCTTTTCTTGTCCTCTTACTGAAACCTAGCCATGGTGTAGGATAAAGAAAAGAGAACAGCACCCTGGAGGGTGGCAGGACAGATTTGATAAATTATCCATCCAGTGCTACTTAGGATCACAAAGCTCCTGCAACGTGCTGAAGACATAAAATGAGTTGACAATCTGCAACCTTTCACCTTTTCAAACATGGGTCCCTGGGGGACACTGAGGAGCAGTCACCTTCCTGCCCTGGACTGGTTTATAAGGAAGAAGTACAATTCTATCTGTCTAAACTTTTGTTTTTATAGCATCTTTTATTATAGCAATTAGTTAATATCCTAAATGATTTGGATGCCCAGGTCAGAGTTCTTCCCAACACATACTCTTTTGAGCCTTCAGAGCCTTTTGCAGCCTTCTCTGTCCCTCTTCCTGCTTCTTTTCCATCGTGTCCCTGTCATCTATAAGAAAGTTTGCAAGGGAACACTGCTACACACTGGATTAGAAATGGGGTGCAGCTGACCTGGGGCAGTATAGTGCTGTTGCCACACTCATTATTCTACAGTTGCATCTATTAACCCAAGAATGTTTCCTCATCAAATCAAAATTTCCCTCTCACTTACTGAGGACATTTTTTTCAAAGAGCATTTATTATCTACTTTAGGTTGACTCATTCAATTATCTTGATTCTCCTGCCTCTTCCTTTATTAATGTGATAAATAAAGAAGTACAATGTTTACATGAAGTAAGTCTACTCAGAATTTCCCCCAAAACAAACTAAAGGAGAATATAAAGTGGCAGAGAGGCATCACACATATGTAAGTTCCTGTTTATTTCTAATTATTTAGGAGATGGAGTATGCTGGTTAAGCACTGTTCATGTCCTTTATGTCCATCAAACATTCAGAGGCTCCTTTGAACAGAGTAGTTGGAGGTACCCATGGAGAGTGGTAATCTTCTCTGTGTTCTAATCCTTTGTCAGAGTGGGAGGTAAACTTGGTTTTTTTATCTACCTGATTCTCCCTTGCTTCTTTCTGCAATATCCCAGGACATGACATGCAGTCATCAGTGTGAACTACCAAAGTCTGAGAGGTTTGCAAGGGGGTTATACTTGCTTCCATAAGAAATAAAGCACCATCTCTGTTTGCTTTTGCTTTTTCAGTGGCTTCATCAATGACAATATGTTACTACTCTTGTTTGACATGAATTTATTCTTCCTATACAGCATTCCTTGTATTGTCTCTATTTAGGAATCTGGCTTTTTAAGATATAAAATTTTAAAAAAACACACTTAACCCAATTAAAGAGATAAATTACCACTGCAAAGCTACCTGGAGTCACAAAGCTGGTGCAACATTCTGAGGATATCATGAGAGATGGCAATCCACAGCCCTTGACCTTTTCCAAAGCACAGCTCTCTCGCCGCCCAAGAGCAATTCTCAGCTCAAAATACATTTGCATTGGCCTCAAAGGCTAGCTGGGCTTATCAAAACTGTCATATGGAACTGAACACGGACAAATTATAAATGAGGTAAATATTTATATAAGTCATTCCAGTGCTAGAGAAAGGACATTGAGTTTTGCATCAAATTTGGACTTGTTCCAGTATTGCCATATATGAGCTGAGTCATCCTAAGCAGAGTTTCAGTGTTTTCATCTATGAAGTGGGAAGTTTATATCTACCTCTGCTAGACTCTTGTAAGAATGTCATGAAATAATACATATAATACATGTACAATAGGTATGCATTGAGTAAATGGATACGAGAAAAAGCTCTAGTCATGTTGCCTTTGCTTCCTTCCAGCACCTTCAATATACCAGGCACACCCCAGTCTCAGTCTTTGCAATTGCATTCCCCTCTGTCTAGACAGCTTTTCCTGCAGACACCTACATGACATATTCCTTTTCCTGCTTTCAGTCTTTGTGGAATGCTCCCTCTCAGTAATGTCTTGCCTGATGACAACTCCATTTACAGTCAAACCCCTTCCCCTATGTCCTGCTTCAATATTCTGTCACATCCATCAAAATCCAATATCTTATACACTTTATTTGTTTTTTATCTGTCTGCACCTAGCTAGAATGAAACAACACAAAGGCAGGGATTTTTGTTTGTTTAGTCCATTGTTCGAGTGTCCTGTGGCTGCCATTACGAACTACCACTGATTTTGTGGCTTAAAATGACAGAAATTTAGTCTGTCATAATCAAGACGTGGTCCAAGTCACCCTTCCTTCATAGGTTCTAGGGGAGATTCCATTCCTTTCCTCTTCCAGCTTTTGGTGGTTCCAGGTGTTCTTTGGTTGGAGGCCACATCACTTCAATCCCTGCCTCCACCTTCACACAGCCTTCTGATCCTTCTCCCTGTGTCGTTCTGCTGTATTTCTCTTATAAGGACACTTGTAATTGGATTTAGGACCCACCTAGATAACTCAGGCCTATCTCATCATAAGATTCTTAACTTAATTTCATCTGCAAAGACCCTTTTTTTCCAAAAACAGTCGCATTCATAGGTCCCAGGGGTAAGGATGTGGATATATATTTTGGGGGGCCAATATTCAACCCACTATATCCACTGTTGTACCTTTAGCACCTACAAGAGCACATGGAGGTGTTCTGTTTAGATGTGCTGAACAAATGAATGAGTCAAACAAAAGTAGTCCACAGAACATGGCCTGGAACTTTTAGGTGAGCTCTTTTCTTTTCTTCTGTTTTCTGTCATGTGATGTGCCTGAGTGTGCAACTCCCCTGAGACTAATTTCGTGGGATAGTAATTGCATGTTTTACCCACTTAGAAAGCCCTCCCATAACTCTCCCAGTCAAAAGTGATCTTCACCATCATGTGTCTCAAGACTGGATATACTACTGCCTGGACAGGATTCATTGCCATGCATGAAGTATTCCTTTTATCAACTGTCCTTTGGTCAGATCCAATCATCTGTAGGTATAAATGGCCACACAGAACCTCTTCTGACAGGAGAAGCAAAATGTGAGATTCGTTTCTCAGAGTGGCACATCCATTAACACGGTTGCCAGATAATTCCTTAGAACCTTACTGATTTACATAAATACCTCCCAGTCAATTTCTATTTTTCTTAAATTAAAACGAAAGTGGCAGCTCCCTGGCTGAGGCCCTGGCCACGGTCTGGCGGCTCCACATTCATGCAATCAATGGGGATTTGAATGCTGGCCCATCGGAGCAGGAAGAGATGAGCGAATATCCATTATCAGCACTGGTCACTATTTGCTTCAACATATGAAATATAACCCTCACTTGCATGAACAATAAACTCATTTAAACGGGTTGGAGGAATTCACACCAATGCAAGATTGCTTACGCTAAGCAGCACAAAGAGAGCGCTAGAAATGCGTTCTCTATGGCAAGAATTATCAAAAAAGTGAATTGCTGCAGTGGCTTACATGAACTAACACGAGTTGCTTGCCCCTCTGTGCAGGTTTCTATGCTGGATAGGCACTGCAGGGGCTTATAAGAACAAATATAAAGTCATCTTTTCCCTCAAGGGTCTTACAGTCTACTAGAGGATCATGACAACATTCTCACATAAACAGATACAAAGTAGAAAGGTAGTCCGGTAAGAATCCATAAAGGAAGTTCTCTGGATTTTATAAGAAAGATGTGATACTTTTGAGTGGGAGCAAAGTCAGCTGAGGTCTGGAAAGGGAAGTTGAGAGTAAAAATACACTGAGGAAAGAGAGAAAAGCAAATAGATTCAGAATGATTGAGCTGTCCCTCAATCCATGCCCTGTCCTTAAGAGATAAACATGGAGAGTGGATGCACCTAGAAACAGGGTATGTGTACAGAGGTGACTGGTAAGAAAAGACATAATAATGAGTGACATCTATTGAGCACTTAGCATGTAACAGGTGTTCTGAAACGTTCTCTATATTGTGTGCAACAGGGTTTTTCAACCACAACACTACTGACGTTTTGGGCAGGATAAGTATTTGTTCTGGGTGCATGTGCTGTGCATTGTTGAATGTTTAACAACATCTTTGACTTCTACTTACAAGATACCAGTAGCAACTGCCAGCTATGACAACCAAAAATGTCACTAGACATTGCCAAATGCTCTCTTGGGGGCTAAATCATTTCTGATTTAGAACCACCAGGATGGTTCTGCGAGAACTCCAGAGGCAGCAACATTAGCCTCATCTTATTGATAAGGAAAGAGAGATAGGTAAAGATTAAAGTGTGTGCTGAAGGACACACGACTAGAAAGGGGTCCTTACCCTTTGGTATACACAATGCAAATTTTGTCTTTAAAATGTCATTTGCTTTCATACCTACAGAGGTTTTTTTAAACCATACAGACACATTCAAATTTTATGTAGTCAACTAATATCGATTTTTCTACTTATTTTAACTTTTAGAGGTATACTAAAACTCTGCCTAACCACAAGATTAGAAAAAATTCACCCCAATTGATTCTTCCAGTGTTTTATGGTTTTCTTGAACCCATATCTTGGTACCATCAAGAATTTATTTTGACATGCATATATACACAAACATATATCATGTATCTATATATAATGTTTATTCTTTGTTTAAAAAATCAAGGGGTTAAGAGAAATTGATATTCTCCTAAATCCTATTCCTTGGAGACAGCTACATAACATTATGGTAAAAAGTTTTCAAGTCTCCTCTCTATGAGCTTGTACACCAACAGCTGAGCCAAAGGAGTTTTGAGACTGACAAGGGAGAAAAGAAAACAGCGAAATACTAGTAATATTGGTGGGTATCTGCAACGAGAAAGTAGAAAGAGAAAAGGAAAAGAAAACAATTTAGAAAGTAAAAAGTTAGATAAAAAGGCAAGGCAAGAGAATATAACAATGGAAAACAAGAACAGAGATCCTTTCACCATGGCAAAGCATCAAATGCAGCATCAAGTCACTACTGATGGAACCCAAAATAAGTACATTTTTTGGTGTCTAAAGGGATGCTCTTGGGAAAATGAAGTGAGGAGTTTCTAGTATTTATGTGAGTAAGGAAAAATGTAGAGGAAGAGGGTGGAAGCTTCTTTATCATGAAAAGTGTTGGTAAAAGTTAAAGATGAGAAGGGACGATATTTCTGGGGAAAAAAGATCAAGGGAAAATTATGTGCCAGGGATTCTTAAGTTGGGCTCTACTGACATGTAGGAGGCACACACATGAGATTTAGGGGTGTCCATGAAACCCCTAAAAAAATTTTTTTATTCAATATTTTTTATTATGATATTGTGGGGTACAGTTAAGGGCTAGGTATACAAATATGCCTTGTTCAGGCACCCTTGTTGATAGGAAGTGTCTCCCTGTCCCCAGACAGATATTTACTACCATTAATCCCCTCCCCCTCCCCCTCCCCCCCATAGTTTCCCACCACTGTCAGTCATTTTCTTGTGGTAATACGTTGGATGATCAAGGTCTACTATATAAGTGAGAACATGTGATACTCAGTTTTTTGTTTTTGTGAGAGGTCACTCAGTATTACAGACTCTAGTTCCATCCAGGTTGCTGCGAAATTCATGATTTTGTTCTTTTTTATGGCTGCGTAGTATTCCATTGTGTATATGTACCACATTTTTAAAATCCAGTCCTCTTTTGATGGACAGCATGGTTGCTTCCAGGTTCTTACTATTGTGAACAATGCTGCGATAAACATATGAGTGCAGGTATCTTTTTTATAGAGTGATTTGAGTTCTTCAGGGTATATTCCCAGTAGGGGGATCGACCCCTAAAATTATACTTAGTTTTTGTGTAAATGAGAATATGGAACATTTTTATACATGTATGAATAAAGGCCAAGAACTGCTTTGTTTGAGAACAGGGCAACTCTGCCAGTTCACAACAGGTCATCCCAAAGGAGGCCTTGACTGGAGAGTTGAGAGTGGCAGCAGGTATTGATAGAACGAAGCCCAAGCAGAGGTGAGGATAGATGGAGTCAAGAGTATGCTCTGGGAAGAAAAGTCCAATCCTGAGAACTTGTTTGTTCTATCACCATGCTCTATTATCACCAGAGGACAGGCTGTCCAGAAAAAAACAAAACAAAACAAAACACGTCACTAAAAAAGACAAAAAACAAAAAACAAAAATTATGAAAAAACCTCACCAAAGTGAATATCCCTGCATATTTATGAAAGGTTAAAATGATTTTTTCTATGTTCTTTTTATCCCTATTTTCAAAATGTCTTCAGTTAATATATGCAGATTTCAAAATCACACAAGATATAAAATGTTATTAAAATCAATGCATAAATGCATTTTAGAAAATAATTACTTTAGGGAAAATGATACAAAAACGATATACCGAAGGAAGTTCTCTATGCTGAAATATAAAGAATGTGGGGCTCAAGAGATGCATGTGGACAGCTTTGGAGCAATCAAAAGGACAGGATTATGTCATCCTGGAAGACTGGAGCTGGTGACCAGCTCTGGCACAAACTGTGAGTGTGAGTATTCAGTTCTGAGATTCTGTTTCCCTATCTGTGAAATACAACACTGATGACTTCCACATAGAGTTTCTGAGTGGATTTAATAGATTATTTACATGAGTGGATACTTAATAAATGCATATTCTTACAGTTCTACAAGCATCAGACTCACCTCGGCTGACATTGTCGGTCCGCTAAGAGCTACAACTGGCAGTTAGTTTCTTTCACTCCTACCATTAAAAAAACCCCAAAAAATGGGAAAGTGATAGTGACTATTATAGTAATGTAACAGAAACTTATTTTAGAAACTAGATGGACTACCAGGCAAAACCAGAACTTCTGTGTGAGGTATACATGGGCTCAAATCCCAGCTCTTTCACATATCAGTTATGTGATTGCGCACAAATCTTTTGAACCCAGTATTTTCATCTAAAAAAATGGAGATAAGCCTTGTTTCCAGGAGAGATGTGAATGGAATTAGGGGGAGGTGAATGAGGTGTATGGCGCAAGTGCAGCATCTGATCATGTCTTTCTTTAAAAGATGGAGATTTCACTTACCAAGGATTTTTACATTTTATAAGATAATGCATCAGATATTACTTACTTTGATTACGAGTTTATTGGTATCCCTTTAACTTTTGACCCAAATCTAGTACCTTACCCAATTCAGTCCTGTTCTAGCCCTGAAACTAACAATCATGGAACACTCATAAGGGTCAAGCACAATGCTGAGCACTATAGCTATACACATTTACCTGCCAAGTAAAAATTTTAGTATGATATCTAAGGCATTATCATCATCATCACCATCCTCACCACCACCATCCTCACCATCACCCTTCTCACCATCACGACATCATTCTCATTCTCACTTTCATTATGATTTTCTAAGTCATCCTCGGTAAATTTCCTTACATTTCCCAGATGTAGCCCCTCATTTTTATTATGAGGCTAACACTGCCCCTTTATAAGGCATAGAGCTTAAGCAAGGTTGTTTTTCTTGTTGCCATCATTCATGATTTCATTGATTTCAACGTAAGACCCGACTCCACAAAAAAGCCAGTGAGTGCTTGTCAAGAAATCAAACATTTCTAATAAACCTGGAGACTAGCCAGGCAGAGAGATAAGGCAGGGCCATTCTGGGTCCTGGGTTGGCTTTTGTAAGGCTCCTAAGATTTTTACACAAAGAAGCACGCACTGTTCTCAAAGCTGACATTTCCATACTCATAAAGCTCGGTGTCGTTCCAGTTCAGGAAGCTGATGAGTCATGAGGCAGAGGCAGTGGTGAGAGGAAGGGGGTATGCTCTTTTTTCCCTTACAGTTTTGATTATGTCTCAAATGATTTTAGATATATAACAGGTAAGGAATAGAATAACCCAGTTACTGACCCACCCGGAAAACCTCAAATGATTAATTGCCTTTTTTCCTAAAATGGAAGAGTTATTTCACCTGCCCAAAGGTTTCATTTCCCTTTGCTATGCTTTTGTCTTGTAAGCCTTTTGATCTTGTAAGGCATAGTCATATAAACAAACAAGGGAGAAAACAGGAAGATGAAAACTCTTCAGGTTCATCAAATTTTGAATCCCACTTGACAAACACAGCGATACATGGTTTTGATAAAGGTTGTGAAGATTGTGATTTGACCTTCCTCTTGCCACTGTGTAAAACATAAACACAGTGTGCTTTCTCATAATTAAAAGATATTGATTCCCCAGCAGCCAGCGAGGGGGCCGAGTAATCTTTCTTCTCAAAGGATGCAGCATGATCCCTGTTGTCACCTAGTTATATCCAATCAGAAGTAAGTCATGATAAGCTGGCTTTGGACTTCCAGAAGTTATATAACTGGAAAGAAAAATCACTCTATTTTGAAAATAGTCGAAGGTATGTTTTTAGGACATACCATGCTATTATAATAAGAGATCTGAAGATTCAGTAGTTTTAAAGCAACAAAGTTTGTTTTTCCTTCGTTTAACAGTCTAGGTTGGTGATCCAGAATTAAATGGTGACTTAATGGTATTGAGGATATACCTTGTTGCCATGCCATCCCCTGCTGATGGCCTTTTTGGGCTTAACTGAAGGTGACTCACCACCATGCCTGCATTCAAGCTGAAGGGGAGAAGAAAAATCGTAAGGGAGAGCAATTTTCTTCTTTTCTTTTTTTTTTTTTTTTGAGTTGGAGTCTCACTCTGTCGCCCAGACTCTGGAGGGCAGTGGCTGCTCTCAGCCACCACAGCCTCGACCTGCTGGGCTCCAGTGATCCTTCCGCCTCAGCCTTCCAAGCAGCTGGAACTACAGGCGCGCGCTACCACGCCCAGCTAACTTTTTAAAAAAATTTGTTGTAGAGATGAGGTCTCGCCAAGTTGCCCAGGTGGGTCTCGAACCCGCAGGCTCAGGTAATCCACTCATCTCAGTCTCCCAAAGCGCGGGATTACAGGCTGAGCCACCGAGCCCGGCAATTTTCCTTCTTTTCAATGGCATGGCTTAAAGTGCAAATATCATGCCCATTTATGACTCATTGACCATCATTCAGTTACATGGCCACATCTAGAGGTAAAGTGGCTAGAAAAAGTAGTCTTCAGCTGAGTCACCGTGTACCCAGCTAAAACTGCTACTGCTATTGGAAAAGGGAATATGGATCTAGTGGGAACCACCAGGAGTGCTGGCCACAACAGAGCTGGAGAAATATTTGCCCAGGAATGGAGAAAGGGGCTTCTACATGCGGGTCCTGTCATCCCCAAGTCTCTTATGTTGTGATGATAAATGATGGTGATAAAAATGATGAAAATAAAGATAGCAGCAGCTAACATTTACTGATTTCTTGCTTTCTACCTCTCTTAGAGCTTATAAACATTATGCATTTATCTTCATGATAATCCTACAAGATTAATAGTACAATTATCCCAGTTTCATTCATGAGGAAACTGAGATGCCCAAGGTCAAGTATGTGGCCAAAGGAAACCTATGTGTTTCTATGTGTAAAGTTATTTTCTTAACTACTTTACTCAGATATTAATAGTGGTCTGAAATGCTTCAGTGTTTCAAAAAGCTGAACTAGAGTGATAAACTTCTTCATAACCAGATCATCTGAGCTAAACAGGGTTTGGGACTTGAATAATATTAATTTAGAATGGCCAATCCATTTATCAAAGACTAATCATTTCTTCGCACTTACATGGGACAAATTGATTTTTTTTTTAAAGCAGGAAAATGAATGAATGCTTGTTTACTAAATGTAATTTGTTTGGTATGTAAACCCTTTCTAAACATAACTTCCAGAGTGAGGGAAATAACCAAAGTGCCATTCGTGGAGCAAAGGTTGGGAGAGTCAGATGCAAAAGCTGCACACTGCAGGGTCTTATTACTTGTACTGTTAGAAGCTGCAGGTCAAGAGCACAGCAGAGAAACCCCTGATCATCTCTAAAACAAAGGAGTCTCAGGCACCCCGATAAGGCTCAGTGACACTGAATCAGGAAGCAATATGAAATCTGGGTCAGTCTAATGCAAGGGTCGAGGTGTACAGACAGAGTCAAGATGAAAGAGAGTTAGAGACATAGGTCTCTAGCTATAAAGTAGCCCCATCCAAGAACTGAACCAAAAAGCTAAGCCAGTGAGCATGATACACAAAGGCTGGGCTCTGAGGTGCAGCTGCTGTCGTCTTCATGCATCAGCACATTAAAATGTTTGGGAAGGGAAGGGGAATAGAACATTTTTTGCCTCCCCACAAACAGATGGGTAATTAGATGGAGGGTGGGAGCCAGATGCTATATTTCCCCTGAGACCAGCACCAGAGGGAATGGGCTGGCTCTGCAGAAGCATTTCTGCTACTGAAAAGGACTATCATATTGGAGGAAAGAATCAGGGCTTCAGGGTCTTGGCAGGAGAAGTAGCAACGGAAGGGGTATTCTTCCTTCCTCCATGTTCATCCTCTGTCTCTCCCTCTCTATACACCCAAAAACCAAGTGCTAGGTGAGCGCTGTTCTTAGGAGGTTCCACCTGTCAAAATGACATTTCAGGAAAATTGGCTTGTCAGTTCCCGCTAATGCTAGGTCTGCTGGTGTTTGTTTCTGTGACAGGTTTCTTGTGTTTTTAGTACAATGCAACCGACTCCCCCCCCAACCCCCAGATGTGAGAAGACATGCTCAGCTAAATCCTATCTGAGAAGCAACATCCTCTGAACTACACACCTCAGCCTAATATAGCATGCTTTCAATGGCAATTCACCTGCATCTGTATGCTGTTAATCTAAAATAAATTCTTGTGGGAAAAATTCTCAACATTGCTCAAAACATGACTTCACAGTGATGATGGATTTTGGCTTGGCAAAGAGGCCAGCAAGGAAGTCTAAGATCAATTCCTAGAGTCTTCACCAGGCCAGTTTATATACTTCTGTCTCCTTGGACCTTTCTTTTTCTTTCTTTCTTTTTTTTTTTTTTTTAAGCTGAGTGAAAGGTCAGTGTTGACTCAAAGTCTACAACAATTTAAATCAGTAGTGATAGGTGAATCAGTATAAGTATTTGTAAGATGCAAAATGTTCTCTGAAATCAAGAACAGCACTAGGGGCAGCAACAAAGCACTATGGTGGGAGATCCCCAAGGCATCTGGAAAGGAGGAAACTCAGACTGCTCCTGGGAGATAAAATGTACAATTAGCCCACAAACAGTCATATAACATTAACAGAAGGAAACAGATTTCAAGATCCTGAGGGGTGTAGACAGTTATTTGATTAACTGAGTTAACCTATGGAAAAAAATCAGGGTGTGAATCAGAAGGCAGGGCCTGGTAAGTCTTGAAGAAAGTAAAAGAAGTTGGCATGGCCCACTGAAGCCCTGTTTAAGAAAGACACTGCTTTGATCATTAGACTTTGAGACTCCTGAGGCAAACAGACATGTGGGGTCGTCTCAGCTAGAGATTAAGCCTTCGAGCCACAGCCCTTCTTTAGCCATGGACGTGCCTGACCTGTAGTTTTATTTTTACCAATAATTGGATTATTATCCCAACCTGAATTGATTTTCTGTCCCTCTGAACTTCTGCCCATTACTATTTTCTTTTTAACGGATCAACTATTTATTATTTTCTTTATTTCAAAGTGGACTGCAATCGTCTTGATGACAAGAGCCATAATGCAAAGCTTTTTTGTATATAACCTCCTTATCATCTGGTACTGAGTTGAGCAGTTGCTTTAGAAAATGTATGCATAGGCTAATTAATGAAATCATACAAAGCTATTGATCGTGTCAACATTTAGTTAAAGATTTTTGATGTAGACGATGTCATTCTGGAACATTGCAGAATTCTGGTCTCCTAGGATGTTAGATCATCTCTAAGATCTGAATCCCACCTCCACCCTGACCTTTAACTGGTTGTAAGCCAGGCTCTCTCTAAGTAGGGCACAAAGTCCCACTGACATCAGACTAACCTGAAGATATTGTTATATATACATATACTTAACTTTGATTACATATATCAAGATCCCCAGTGGATGGAGTCTCAAGCATTGGTTTTTTAAAAAAAAAAAAAATATATATATATCTTTTAAAAAGCATTCTTAGTGATTATGATGCACAGTAAAGTTTGAGAACTTCTGATTTCAAGCCAAACTTCTCATTCCACAAATAAGGACACTGAAACTTAGGTCCATGCTGGCCTAGCTAGCTGGTCACAGAGGATGGGCTAGAACATGCTTCCGTATGGTGCTGATATCATTCTAAAGTGACTCTTCTATTAATGCATATGGATATTATGTCCTTAATGAGGCTAATCAGTATAGTTTTTCTTCTATGATATACTTTTCTACTTCATCAACGCTCCTATCTGTAAAAATGTACTTTCATTATGTAATCTACTAAAAATGTTTTCCTCATGCCTTTCTAAAATTTTTGACAAAACTGGTCCCCCAGCTCATATACTATATTTGTTTTTGTTTTTAACTTTTTAAAAACTTTAAAAAAAAAATTAGAGTCGTGGGGCACAAGTGGGGATTTACTACATAAGTAGGTTGCATGCAGGTGAAGTTTGGGCTTCCAACTCTCCCTCTCTCCCCTTATAGTGGAGCAAGTAACCAGTGTATTGTCACATGCCTCTCACCCTCCTTCCCTCCCCCAGCAGTGTCTAGTGTCTGCCGATCTCACTTCTGTGCCAGTGTGGCTAATATTCAGGGTCAGCTTATGAGTGAGAAAATGTGGTTTTCAGTTTTTTGTTTCTGTGATAGTCCACTTAGCATGATTGTCTGCAGCTGTATCCAAGTTGCTGTGAAGGTCATGATTTTGTTCTTTACGACTGCATAATATTCCATCGTTTATATGTGCCATATTTTTTAAAATCCAGTTCACTTTTGATGGGCATTAAGGTCATAAATATGCACGTGCAGTTATCTTTTTGGTAGAGCAATTTATGTTACTCTGGGTACATTCTCAGGAGGGTGGGATTGCTGTGTTGTATGGAAACTCAATTGTTAGTTATTTGAGGAATTGCCACACTGCTTTTCATAGAGGCTGAATTAGTTTATATTCCCACCAACAGCGTGGAAGCTTCCCCTTTTTAAGTAGTCACACCAACAACTGTTATTTTTTGCCTTATTAGTGATAGCCATCCTTACCAGCATTGGGTGGGTATCTCATTGTAGTTTTAATTTGCATCTCTCTGATGATTAGTGAGGCTGAGCATTTTTTCACGTGTTTAATGGTTGCTTGTATATCCTCCTTTGAGAATTGTCTGTTCATGTTCTTTGCCCCATTCTTTTTGACTAATGGAAGATGTTCTGGTAAATTTGTATAGCCTCGACTTGCACTCTAGATAATGACATAACATAGATTTGTTAAATTGGCAGAATCACAATTTTAAATTTCACCTCTCTTCCTCTACGGTGTTGAAGATTAAGATTGGTTGTGTTCAAATGTCTGCAATTTTTCCCACTCATAGGTGCAACTGTTTTTAGTGCTGAAATTTGCAGTTCTTTAGTTACATCGTGCCACATTCAATGCCCACATCAGCAGTTGGTTGAGACCCTTGGACCATGTTTTGCACTTTGATCACTCCTTTCAGCCACCCACACGCCTAGGGAAAATTTTTAGAAATTATGTCCTGAAGTTGGCAGTGGGATGAGGGATTGAAGTAGACAGTTGTATAATAAGTGATAAATTGAACTTGAAAAAGATGAAAGTCAGCCCTCCATTTGATTGTATCTGCGGTGAAAGACTTGAAGTCTGAGATGAAGATGAGTCAACATAATGTTGGCCAATTTATATCAAAATTCTACATCTTTCTCTTACTAGGAAAGCATAAAGAAGATGGCATATTAAAATACATATGTTAAAAGTATTTGATTTTTACCTTAAATCTATCTTTCAGCAGTTAAAAAACAAAATTATTGTAAAAGTGATTCATGCAATACCCAGCAAGAGTGTGTGATTAGTTTTTCAGATGAATGTGTTGTTATCGTGAACTCTTGGTAAATGTGTTATTATTAGTTTGTAATGGTTTTCTAGGTGATCAGAGTTGCTTAGGAGAAGGCCATCCTGCAAGGTGGTGTGATCGCCCATGTGAGAGGTGATGAACACCTGCCTCTGGACTTTATGAAAACAAGCGTGGCAGGTCCACAGCAGATACTACTACTGCCTCCACATGCAATATGACGGGCACCACTATTGCCCAGTATACTGGTAGGTGCCACTACTGCCCTCTTTTCCAATGAGTCCAGCATGGTTTCAAAACTGTCCTCAAACTAGAGCCATTGACAAGTGCTGGCACATGAAATTAAAGTTCTTTCATTCTTGAATCAACATATGTATGGGTCTTTTATGCAGACTGATAAGACAGTTTACATAAAAATGTATATATATACATGAACTTTTTGGTTTCCTTTGTTAGACTGCCATAGAAATGAAATGATTTGAAATCTTGAATTGCGAGTACAGGAGGGACCCAGGTGAACCCACTCATGTGATGGGCTATACCTGGAAAGATGGGGGAGAGCTGGGTAGGCAGAGACAAGTGGGAACCACAGAAATGTAATCCTGTGTCTTCACTTCCGAGTCATCCCAAGGGAAGTATAAAGAACATGCCATCCTCTTTGAAATGCAGTTTACATTTTTCTTTCTAGAATTCTTGCTTTTCTATAGAATAAGAGGTTACCCATTCCAAAGGTGAACCTTGGAAATGCTAAATTCAAGAGTGATTGGCAGTTGGCTCCCTGACTTCTAGCCATAAGGGATTGAAGTTAGGACAGAGATAAAGAGAAACTATTTGGGGGAAAAGGGGGTGGGGAATGGATGCAGAGGAAGAAAAAAAAAAAAGCATGATGTGATCCAGTGTATAGATATTTCACTAGAAGGCTGAATTAAGGACACTGGCTGACAAGAAATGAATCTGGGCTTCTAAACCTTAGAGACAAGAAATGGCTGTCAAGGGGAGCTGGTCAGGGAAAATGGGGCTGGTGAGAAATTGCTAAGCAGTTTTTGAGTGGAACAACTGGGGCTGGAGTGAATTTCTATAATTAGATCCCAGGGATTTTAACAAGGGCCATCTCATTATAAAATGAAAGGATTAAACTAACATCTAAATGTAAATCACAGTACTTGGTTAGGAAGAAACTGGCCAGGATGGGGACGAAAGCAAATCACTTCTGGATGGGAGGCAGGGGGTAAGCTGGGAGAGCTAGCATGAAAAGGGAAATGGGTAATACCCTGTACTGTGAATATGCCATGAATGTTGATATTTCTTTATATTCTGCCTTAATAGAGAAAGTCAAAGTCTCCATGACATCATTGACTGACACAGCCTAGTCTAGGCTCTGGGCTCTGAGAACAGTCTCGTGGAGGAGCCAGAGAGAAAGAAAAAATCTAAATGACTGGATTCCCAGCCTTCAAATACCACTTTACTGGTCACTCTTGCTATTGCCCTACCCAGCATGTGTCTAGAACCATGATATTCCTGGACATAGTCTTCTCTATCCCCCTGCCTGTCTCCAGTCTGCACACATCATCATCTTGTCAAAGCTAGGACAGTTGGGAAAGAATAAAAAATAGTGATTACTAACATGAAAGGGAATTTTAGTTGCAAACTATATACTTGTCTGAGGGACCCAAAGATGCAGACTTCTATTTGTGAGTGACTTCCACACACATACAGGCCTCATAAAATAGCCCCAATTCTTGGGGTCTTTTCTCTTTCTTGCTACTCACACTGCCATGTTCTGGGTAGTAGTTGGATATTCACTCATTCTTTGCTTTCTTTTTCTCTCTCCTTTCTGTCAACTCTGTATGTTTTTGAAAGTTGATCTTACCGTATATTCCAATTTCAATTTAACTTAGTAGCTCAACATTTCATTCATTAATAAGTTAATTTATTTATCTAATATCTATAGGTCTCACTTAGGTGTTTCCTAGTATCTTTGGCACTGGAGATATGAAAAAACATTAGACAATGAAGTCCTCAAGGAGCTTACGGTCTAACTTGCAATGCCTTGATCTGATGTTCTTTCTATCTTTGCCTTCACCCATGGTGCACCTCCAGTCTTATGGGACACAGCAGTCTACTGAGTGGGCATGCTGTTTCAATTCTGAACTTGACTTTGATTATTTGCTATCTTCCTGGACCTTTTCAGCTCTGCTAGAGGCTTCCATGGTTTTCAAGATCTGCTACCATAACTCCAACCTCCAACTTCACTACTTCACATCAGGAGTCCCCACCCTTAATCTTCCATCTTTTATTGACTTGCCAAGAAAAAAGCTCATTCCTTCTATTTGCTTTGGATACATCACATTGGATGCCTCCAATATGTTTCATTCTCTATTGGCATTTCTCTACGTGAAAAAGAACACACACACATATATGCCCTTCTACTGCTTCAGTTTCAGACCAGATGCCTCAGGTCCTCATTAATCTTTTATGATTTAGGGGGGCTTATTGCTCTAAGATGTAAAAAGAAAAAATCACCCAGCTTTAGCTGACAGTGGCCGTGCCATTTCTGGCAGGGAATGCTCTGATGGAAGGGATGGCATTCTAGACAACTAGTGGTAGAAAATGATGAGATGAGGGGCTGTTTACTCATCAGTTTGTGATTAACACTTCCAAGGGAGAAAGACCTCTCTGTACTAGATAGAGGTTATCTTTTCAAATTACAGGATGCCGCACCACAAAGAAAGGGAAGAGGCAAGCCAATACAAAACCTTGAGTCTCTAAGTGATAACCAAACCCACAGATTTCTGATGAGGAATGCAGCCATAGGGAAATTCTCACATGTTCCTTACATTCTTTTTTTATTGAACCAGCGAAGAGCAACTTAAAGAGAATATTTTTTTAATTGGTTGATTCATGCCAAAGAGGCAGCATGTCATAAGATGTCTGCCCAATAGATAGAGAGATAAAGAATTAATTCAATAGAATCCTTCCTCTTGGGGGAATATAAGGAACACAGCAGTAATTGAAAAAAGACAAAGTCATAAAAGAAGCCAAGAAAGAATGAAGACAGAGAAGCTGAGGGGACAACGGAGACCACTTCTGGGAAAACAGCAAGGTGACTAGTTGCTTCTCAGTAATCATTTGTCCTTCGATAAACATGTATTGAGCAACCATTTTGTGCCAGGCACTTTTTCTGGATGCTTTTGATCTCTGCAAAGTGAATTGCTAAATTCTAATTCCATCAAGACAAGATGGTGCCTAGTATTTCCTTACATGCTCGATGTGCCCTTTTCATAGACTTTAGTCACCTGAACCACACGACTCTGTCCTACATGACTTGAAAGCACTTAATTAATACAAGCTCAAAATAACTAGAGGATTTGGAGTTACACGTATGGTAGAATAAGATAAGGTCCCAATTCTTCACTCCCTGGCAGTATTTGTAAACATTCATCCCCTTGCCGTGATCTTATAGTTGGGTTAGTTTGGTGACCAACTATTTGACCAAAATCTGCTTTGGATGTAATTCAGGCAGAGGCTTGAGATGTATGCTAGGTTGGGCTTACCTCATAAATTTCTGTTATCACCAGGAAAATTAGAGACACAAAAAACAGACCTAAGCCCAACCCATAGTCTAGAGTTATAAACCCAGCTAAGCTCTAGCTCAGATCAGCCATAGTCTTGATAACTTTCTGGTGTGTGAGCAAGAAATAAATGCTTGTTGGGGTAAATGACTAAAATATTAATGTTTTTGACAGAAAGGGCAGTGAGAAATCTGAGAGAACTGGCAAGCTAAAGAATCTGATAAACGGCTTTTGTGACTATGGATTTTATATATTGACTGTATGGATGGTAGGTATGTGATGGACATTTGTAACAAAGCCGTCTTGTTTTTACTGCATCAAATGTTAAAAGTTTGTCATTGAACTAAAACAGAAGCCAGTTCTGGGATTCACTCTGGTTCCCAAGTGTTTTTGAAGCTCAGATATGCTGATATGAAAATCACATCAACAAATGAACCCCATTACCATTTAAAGAGTGCTTGGCTGAACCCTAACCCAGGCACAAATTATATTTATGCAGTGTCTTCTTTTGTCCCACTACATCTATACAGTATGTTTAAGAGCATTACCAACATTTCAGACAGAAGACTAAGGTTCAGAGAGGGTGAGGATCTTGTCCAAGGTCTCACATATAAGAAGTGGCAAAATTGATCTCAAGCCCAGATCTGACTATCTCTAAAGCCTACACACTTATCTCTGAAGGGCCTAGGTAAGAATTTATCTGTAAAGAAAATGAGGGAGGAACTGGGGAAATGTCTGATGAATATAGTTGTCATCAAAGCACCATTTATTACCTTCACTGAAGCCATCAAATTATACATTTGATGGTACTTTATTTTCTTCCAAAACTAACTACCAAGTTTTACTTATTTCAAGATCTCTGAGCTGAGTTCTGCTTTCCCTACAGAATAGGATGAATCATCCCCCTAATTTCTTTTTGCTATAATAGAGATTCCTTTCAACTCCCCCTCCTTTAGATTCAAAAGAAGTTCTTCTAAGGTCTCAGAGATACTGACACTACAGTTCCCTGGACACCTGTATGTCCCAAAGAAGTCAAAAAACATTAGGATTAAAGGGCTCATATTTTATTTCTGTAAGAATTCCTCTTAAATGCTTACAAGAAATAGCACAAATAATACTACTTACTGACCTTATTCAACAGGAGCACGTTTTGAATTTGATGTTCCCAGTCTCAGTAAATTAACGCCTCCAAGCATGCTGCCCTTCCCATCAACCAGACGGGGGCTGAGCACACAAAGGAGGGGCCAGGAAGACAGGTGCACTGGCTTTGCAAGCAGCTAGGTAGGAATATTGCAGATGCTGGGGAGTTGTGACAATTACACTCTAAGCCCCAGGATAATAGCAGTGATTATAACATTACCTAATAGTTATTATGCACATAATGTGCTCCAAGCTCTGGGTAAAGTGCTCTATATACATATAAGATAGCAGAGTTCTTTTGAAAAGAAAGATTTTAAGTAAATTGTCTAGGTTTAGATCTCAGGTCTATCCCTTACTAGTTGTGCAGACTTTCGCAAGTTATTTAGCCTCTTGGTACCTCAATCTTCTCATCTGTAAAATTGGAATCATAGTTGGGCCTACCTCAGACAGTTGTCAAAAGTAAATGAGCTAATAGGCATGCTTGAAACAGTCTGGCACATAGCAAGCTATACATGAATGTTAGCTATTATCATTATCCCACTTAATCATTTCAATAAACCTAGTAAGGAGGTACCGTTATTATTCTATTTTGCAGTGAGGAAAATGGAAATTCTGAGAAGTTGAGTGTTTTATTCAAGATCACCCAGGAGATAAATAGCAGAACCAGAATTTAAACTTACTCCTGACATATATCTTCTTAAGCACATTAAAATAAACAACTCAGCTTCCGATAGCACAAAGGATTTCCAATGTGAAGACATTGGTGAACAGTATTTAAAATCTGGGGCAGTTTGTTGAATTTTGTTCTATAAAGCAATGTGGTTTTTAAGCTGGGCTTGCTAATAGAATTGCAGGGGAAATACTGTTTTATACTTTAATCCAGATTCCTTTCTCTTTCCTTCAAGCTCTTTCCCTTAAATCCATATTTAGAACACTTAGGGTGTTTTTAATGGCTTCTCACAGATTCAGTGATCTTCCATGTTTGGAAAAATCTGCTGGAATAGGGCATTTGAGTGATTGTTGAATCCATACAAATCTTTGAGATGGAAGATCTTATGAACTACCTAGTCCAACTTCCCATCCACAGCAGGAAGCCCTTATACCTAGGGCAGATGTGTCTCCAGTTACCCACTATATGAGATGTTTATAAATCCTGCTTTATGTGAAATTAATCCTGCTTCCTGGAAACTTCCACCCATTTTTCCTTCTCCTGGAAGCTCAATGAACACATCCACCTCCTCTTACAGTCAGTCCCAGGTGCTGGTGAAATGTACAAAGTGGACAAAGACAGACTAATTCAGAGAGACACACTGAAGTGAGCGTATATATTTGTCTCCATTGTTCATGGTATGCACGTTCTTTCTCATATACGCACCCTTGAAATATTCTAAAATCTCTAGTCAATTAACTGTCAATTTATGTCAAGTGTGACATCAATTCACAGCAGTCCTGTCTCACAGATCCCTCTGTTGTTTCTAAAACATCTCATTTTCCTCCTACGTTCTCCTCCTTCTGCCAGGTAGTTTGCATTGTCTGATTACTCCATTACTGGCAATCATAAATTCTGTGTGTCTTCCTGGAACCCAAGGAACCCGAGGGGAGTAGACTTCATCATCAAGTCTTGACCCTTCAACCTTCCAACTCAGACGTAACATGTCAGTACAAATCCCCTGAGAAGGAAATGCAAGATGGCATTAAAGACCATTTATTTTATTAGGAGAAACACCTGAGTGAGAGAAAACAGGGACAAAGCTGGGAGGGCCTTGGAGAGCAATCAGTCCAAGATGCAAATCTGACCACGAATGAAAGCGAGGGAAAGAAGGCTAGGTAAGATGTCTCAGACTGCCTGACAGTCTAAGGAAAGCCCTACGAGACCATGAAAAAGCCCTAGAGACAAGATCAGTTGTTGAGTGAGCTCCTAGTTTCCCAGTAACCAATCTGTCATACTTTTTGAGTCTTTGGTGAGAGGGGAAAATAAGAAGCATAGCCTCAGCCTACAGACTTCAGAGTGTGGCATCAGGGGCTGTCTGTCAGTTATGCTCCGTGTGGTTGGGTATCTATGTGGCATATTCCCATGTAATAGCTACTATTAAAAGAATATCCCTTCTGCTCAGGTTGATGGAAGTGTTATTTCTTTCTGCTCACTGAAAGTTGACAGAAAAAAGTCTTTGATCTTTGATAAATATTGAGGAATATAGGAAGTATTTGGGCCATTTGTAGAGAGAAGGAATGAATGAGAAGGAACTGGTTATGGGATTAGGTTGACTTTACTTGGATTTGTGTGGAATGTAGCTAGAAGGAAATGACCTGCAACTAGTTGGGGTTATAAGACTAGAGTCAAGACTTAAATTGAGCTGAAAAACAAAAAGGTTTGGCTGGGCTCAGTGGCTCAGCCTGTAATCCCAGCACTTTGGGAGGCTGAGGCGAGTGAGAGACCTGGGTTTGAGACCAGCCCAGGCAACTTGACGAGACCTCATCTCTACAATAAATAAATAAAAAATTCGCTGGGCATGGTAGCATGCTCCTGTAGTTCTGGCTACTTGGAAGGCTGAGGCGGAAGGATCACTGGAGCCCAGCAGGTCGATCCTGGGGTGTCTATGAGCATGCCACTGCACTCCAGCCTGGGCATCAGAGTGAGACTCCAACTCAATAAAAAAAAGAAAAAGAAAAGAAAAACAGAAAGATCAATCTTCTGCATAGAATTGATAGCTGAAGCCACAGAGATGCAGATGATTGTCCAAAAAAATGATATAAAGAAAAAACAGTGCTTGTAATACACAGAACAACAGCCTTCTAAAAAAGTTGTCTGCCCTAATCCCTGGAACTGGTGACAATATTAAGTTACTCAATAGAAAGTTCGTAGGTAGAATTAAGATCGCTAATCAGTTGTTGTGGAGATAGGAAAATAATTCAGGATTATCTAAACTGGCCCAGTGTAATTACAAGAATCTTTGTGAAAGAGAGGCAAGAGAATTGGTCAAAGAAAGATTTAAAGATGCTTTATTGTTGCTTTGAAGATGGAGGAAGGATCCATGAACCAAGGGATATGGGTGAACTCTAAAAGCTGGAAAAGACAAAAAAAGCCAATTCTCTCCTAGAGTACTAGGAGTTGTTGTTGTTGTTGTTGTTGCTGTTGTTGTTTTTAGGACTTCTGACCTCCAGAATTATATAATAATAAAATTGTGTTACTTGAAATCACTAAAGTTGATTAAGGTAATCAGCTTAGAGTGTTGAGGCCTACGTTTAAGGTAATTTGTCATATAGCAATAGGAACCCAATGTAGTTCTAGCAGTGAAATATTGGAAAATGGTACATATACACAATGGAATATTATGCAGCCATAAAGAAGGACAAAATTATGAACGTCACAGCAACTTGGATGGACTTAGAGTGATGTATTATAGAAACAAAGAACTGAGTACCATATGTTCTCACTCATAAGCAGTCCTTGAACAATTATCATAATACTGTAAGAAAGGGATTGACAGTAGTGGGAAACTGCTGGGACAGGGGGCAGGGATAGGATTGGCAGTAGTGGGAAACTGCCAGGGGAGTGGGGGGGCACACTTCATCAATGAGGGTACCTACATAATGAACATTTCTATACCTAACCCTGAATTGTTCCCAACATTTTTAAAATTAAAATAAGAGAAAGTGTCAACTTGTAGATATTATTGGCATACATTCTTATTTTCCAGAACTTGCATAAGTGGTTTATATGAATTCATTCATTGATCATCCTAAAAAGCATTACTGTCTCCATTTTTCAGACAGGTAAACTGAGATTACACTTTTGTAATAACTTGTCTATCCTAGTGGAGGAGATGGGGTAGAGCATTCGGAAAAGAAGGTGCAATGTTGCCCCAAAGGCTGACTGTGAGCATTCTGTACATCAAAAAAATAGAAGCACCTGCAAGAAAAGGGTAATTTTTCAAAAATTGTATGGTTGAGTGTTATTCATGAGAATTTTTTTTTTTTGACAGAATGAAAGAGAACATCTGAAGAAAAAGGAGAGAAAGGAACCAAATGCTAGAACAGGCTCTCCTATGGACAAGAGTGGAAAGACTGGCTTAAAGGGTTACGCTGTAGACTCTTTCCCCTAAACGGAAAGAAGGAAGACACACAATTGGAGGTGAGGGAATGAGAAGAGAATGGAGTGCACACACAGAGCTGACTTGATTTACCACATTGCCCTCCAAGAAGTGTGTGTGGGGGGCGGGTGGGGGGTGGACAGAGAAAGAGCCTCAGGATTGGAGATTCGTGACGAGAGGGAAGGATTTGAAATTGGAATTGTGGGATGTGAGCTGGGGAACTGAGAAAGAATGATTAAAGCATTCTTGATGAAATAAATGTATCAGGACACAAACTTTATTTACAAAATCAATTTAGAGAATTAATCTGGTTTTGAGATGTGCTGGTAGAAGGCAAAGAGGATGTTTATTATTATTCACCTTCCTTTGAATCATTTTTAAATGATTAAGTGAAAGACTACAACCAGCAAAATGGGAAATATTCCCATAGAAATGTAGTCCCTTTTGAAAACTGCCTGTGGCTGATATTTGTGTATATGTAGGCCAATCACAGAGGCTGAGCCCTCTGATTGCTGGTGCTTCTGAGGCACCCGAGCTCCCATTGTGCTGAAATGGCAGAATTTGGGGGATGAAAAAAAAAGCAACAGCCATGTTTTGTCCTGGATCACTAACTACACAGCACCAGAAGGGTTTCAATATACTCAATTAACAAAGGGAGCAGCCAATAAGAACTTCCTGACATAGAGACTTTAATAAACTGCTGTTTCCTCTTAGCTCTCATGAATGCCCAGCCACAAGACAAACAAGCAGATATTTTCCTAACAATCACGAAGTCGTAAATGTTGAAAGATGAGAACTGGAGAAGACAAGAGGGTTCTCGGGTACAAAGGCACTGTAAAAAGACATACTTTACGGTTTGAGGGTTCTGGGTTTGTATAGGGGAGTTTGCTTGAACAAATCATTCAAACCTTTAAAGTCTCAGTTTCTTCTGCTACAGAACTGTGGCCATAACCTACCTTTCTAGGCTGTTGGGAAGATTAAAAGAAATGCTTCACTTAAGAGTTCGGCATAGTGTTACTGTGGAATGTGCCCTCAAAAATCTCCACTTCATCAGTAAGAGTACCTGACCTCAAATCAGGTGAAGTAGGGACCAAAGTCAGGCCCAAACTTGACCTGTGCAATAACCATTTGCATACCTAATCCTGAATTGTATCCCACATCTTTAAAACAAACACATAAATAAAAATAAATAATAAAAAATTATATGAGCTTTAAAATATATTGTTAAATCATCTTATACTTATGACACTGTGTATCTTATTTAGTCATCATCAATGCAACATTATTGGTATAGCATTTGATAAGTAAGGACTGTGCTGGATAACTTCTGTTTACCCATCTCCTCCTTTCTCCACCCTTCTTGGGGCCCTGCAGACTGGCCTTTATGGACTCAATCTAAGCACTCTCTGACCCCCTGGCTTTGCCCAATGGGCAAAACCCATTAGAGAGAGAAGGCAAGGAGTAAAACAATTTTAGGTATTTATTCAACTTCTTCCTTGCTGGGTCATTGGGGCTGGCTGTGTCTCTCAACTGAAGGTCTCAGAACCTATCAGAGGCCCTCTTCACAAAAGGTCTCACTCTCTTCAGGAGTGCAGGGAGGGTTTTCTCCTCTTAGTCCTCAGGCCAGGCCTGGTAACTGTTCCTGCCATCACTAGCCCCTGTGAGTGGTATCATCCCTACCTTTTACCCATACATTTATAAACTGTTTCTTTATTAAATACTCTGGAAATGGTCAAATTTGAAAGTCACACCTATTTCCTGCTGTGACTGTGACTTTGACAGGACCCAAGAAAGTAGGCCCCAAATAATGCTAGTTTTTTAAGACTTCTTAAAATTCTCTCCAATGCTCACTTTTTTCTGATGACTGGGACACACTTCGCCTTGCCAGTTTCAGTCATGATTTGCTCTGATCTTACTGTTCTCTTTCAAAAAAGCATGGCAGGAAAAGATTCACCACACATTCCATATTGGTCTGCATCTGGGTGACTTAATGCTGACAGTAAAATGAAAATTAAGCTTGCCCCTTTTGTGCCTCCCAGGGCTGGGCCTTGGCTGCCTTGCTCATCCAGGTTCCTTTGAACCTTGCAGCCAACAAAGGACATTGTTGGACTCTTTATTTAGCAGTCTCAGAGAGGGCAGGGCCAAAGACAATTCAAAATGGAGCCCAGTCTTGGAGACTTAGTAACCAGACTGGTGCAGATGCCTTTAAGGATATTTGGAGAGTACATTTGTAAAGTGTATTCCAGGGGCATATTTATTTGTTTGAAAAATTCCATCAAAGGAAAAATATCACTTTTACTCTTCCTTTCTTGGTACCATCTCGTGGGGGTGGTCAGACTTCCCAGAACAGACATGGCCAAGTCAGACTGAGGGGCCAAGAGTTCTAGGCCCTCTCCCCAGAACAAACCAGTATCCCTGCCTCAGCAATGGGAGAGACTATCCCCATCCTCCTCCCTCCATTCCACACAGCCAGGCCTGAGAGACAGAAGTTCCATCTCCTGGTGCCACCTGACTAGGTAGCTGTTTCAGGCAGCATAATTTGTTCACAAATCAAACTTTTGCCAAGTGCATTCTTTGTGCCCAGCACTGTCCTTAGTTTGGGGAATAACAAAACCCTGACAGCCCTATTCATGAATCAGAATCCCTGTAAACCCCACCTTCATTCGCTAGTACTTGTAAATCTAAGCAAATCTCTCAATCTCTTCCTGCCTCAGTTTCCACAGTTGTAAAGTCAGCTTTCAGGGTTGCCATGAGGTAATTTTTACCTAATGCACACAGAGCACTTAGCACCAGGACAGGATAAAGGGCCAACAGTTATTATTTTAATCTATGATGCGTATAGCTAGAAAAATGTCTAAGACACATTCTTGCCTGGAGCTCCAGTATAGTGAAGAAAAGAGACGTAGGAATCCGCTGCTGCAGTTGAAGATGATCTGCTCTGTAATAGGGGGAAGAAGAGAGAGGCATAGGACCCTGAGGAAGAAGAACCAGTGTCCACCCGGGCAAGTCGAAGAAGGCTTCAGAGGCCCGGGAAACAGAGCTGGTGTTTGTTAACTTCTTCAGAGCCGCAGCCCGTCAGAAGCCTGGGCCCCGCCATGTACATGCTCCAGAGTTCCCGTCTAATGAGGAGTTTGACTGTCTCCTGAGTCATCTACTTTTCAACTCTCTGTAAATCTTATCTCGAAAAATACTTTTCTTGTCTCCCCTGTCAATGCCTTTGCATTTCTCTTTTACTTTGTTACTGGCCTTCTGACCAGGGGCTTTCATCTCTTTACAACACAGAATCCTAACAGTGCTGTTTTCTGTCATTTATTCTCTCCCCTCGTGCATTATTTAGTCCTGGAAAATGTGGGGGGAAGGAGCTTGGAGCATAGATGTTGGAAAATAAGTTGTATTTAACTGCATTATGCTGTGAACAGCCCTAAAAGGAAACCACTATTTTTCAGGGATGAGGTGAGTGGCCTAAAAGGGGGACATTTCCTTGAAAATAATGTATAAAATCACTTGCTTATAAATATGTGGAAACTGATTTTAATACATCATTCTTCAGACAGGAGAGCAAGGTCAGTGATGGATACTATCTATTAGGAAGAAAAATCAAATTTTCTCTCTCTTCTGATTTGAAGAATGTAAGAAACTGCAATTGTTATAATTATTGTGATAAGAATATTATCATTATGATTATTATTTATGGGTGACAACTGCCTACCATTCACTACATTAGCTCTATATTCATGATCTCACATAACCTTCACAGCAGTCCTATGAGGCAGACAATATTGCTATCCCAATCATATGGAGGAGGGTGAGACCGAGGGTGAGTGAGGCTAAGAGCTTGCCCAGGGACACACAGCAGCTGTGGAACTGTGACTTATGGCTAGGCCTGACTGTGACCACCCACCCACACTGCCTCCCACTGTCCAGAACTCTTGTCTTCCATGAAGTCCACACTGTGTCCTCATGAGGAGCACTGGCTTTTGTCTTCATTTAGCTCTCCATGCAGGGCCCCTGGAAGCCTCATCTTGGGTGTTCTACTGATTTACATGCACCCTACCCCACCAGCAGACCAGGGCCTCAAGGCCACTCCCCATCGCACTCCAACCGTCCCACTTTGTTTGGGGGAATTCTGACTTCCTTCAAGACTTATTTATGCTGAATACTCATCAGACTAGCAGGGAACAGAGAGCTGAATTATGTCAAGTCATGCCAGGAGTGTGGAGATACAGGGACTTCATGCACAGCCATTGGGAATGTAGACCTGAACAGTCATTCTGAGAGTAACCTGGCATCATTTCAGTCAAAATAAGTCTGGGCACAGCAGATATGTGAGTTTCCTTTGTCGGCTATACCAAATCACCATAAACTTGGTGGCTTAAAATAACACAAATGTACTATAATTTTGTAGTTCTAGATGTCAGAAGCCTGACATGGGTCTCACTTGGTTAAAGTCAAGGTGCGGGCAGAGCTTTTCCTCCTGAAGTTTCTAGAGAAGAGTCTGTTTCTTGCCTTTTCCGTCTTCTAGAAGTTACCTGCATTCCTTAGCTGCTGGCTCCTTCCTCCATCATTAAAGTCATCAGTGAAGCATCTTCAAATCTCTCTCTGACCCTGTTTCTCCTGCCTTCTCCTATTTCTTACAAGGACGCTTGTGGTTATATTGGGTCCATCAGGATAGTCTCCCAATCTCAAATATTTTGACTTAATTACACCTTCAAAGTCCCCTGTATAAGGACACATATTCACAGGGGATTAGAACGTGGATATCCTTGGGGTTAGTATTCTGCTTATCACACCTATGACCCAGAAATTCTATTCTCGGGACTATAGGAGCCAAGGAACTTCTCCCACCCCTCCACACATGAGTCACAAAATGTGTTGCTGCAGTTATTGAGAGTGTTGGGAACTAGTGACAACATGAATGTTCTATACTGAGACAAGGGGAAAGTGAAGGGTTGGGGGGATGCAGAGTCCCGGGGCATATGAGGCAAGTGGAAGTAACAGCCTAGATGTTTTCACACTGGCATGCATGAATCTTAAAGAGAGTGCTTAAGAAGGAAAGTAACGAACAGAATAAGGCATGTAACACAGCATCATTTACATCAATTGAAAAACTAAATACATGCACACAAAATTGCGGCATGCATTTTGCATGAATACTGTGCAAGCAAAAAGACATATTTACACACATTGTTAATAGCTCTCTATGAGACTAGAGAAGGGAATGTGATGCCATAGAAGAATAAAGGAGAATAAAAATAAATGGCTTTTTCAAACACCATTTCAGTGAAGCCATCCCTTACCCATGGAAGGTGGAGGTGCACAGTTCAGTGGGATAGATCTTTAACAGGATTCTTGTACACTGTCTTGTACTTGTTTGTTTGTTTTTCACTTTACCAGGAGCTCCTTGAAAGCAGGGACTACATCTTGTTTTTCTTTGTATCTTTCAAGTGCAACACAATGCCTGCCTCACAGTAGGTGCCTAATATGTGTTTTGTTAAATTGAACAGCAAACAGCGGGAAAACAAGACATCTGGAGTGGGCGTCTCATATGAGCTGACACCTAGAAAAATTTCTAAGGACACCCAAATGGGCTTTAAAGCTATGTTTGGAACAGAAAGTTGAATCATAAAGTCTGCATCTTGCAGGTGAGCAAAGGAGAAGGATGGAGAATACAGACCTTCCGAGCATCTGTTTTGCTTCTAAGCTCACAAGACAAAATGTCAAGAAAAGTGAACATCAGAATGAAAATGCAGAATGAACACTGGTGGAAAGGAAAAGAAACCCCAACTTGGACAAAGAGATTGTAAGAGACAGCACCTAGTTGCTTTAAATAAATTCAATCCAGAAGGATGCCAGAAATGCTGATACCTAAAAGAAAAATATCTCCAAATATTTCAAAAGGTGGCAGTAAATTCTGAGATTCTATAATGAGACTGACATTGTTCTGGGTCAAGACTACAGAATGGATCATTAAAGTGATGGTTTTGAACACTTCAAAATAAAATAAAATAAAGTGGTGATTCTTGAGAAGCTTGCAAGAGTTCATTAAAATCAAGTTGTACCTGAATGATCTGGTTTCCTTCATGGACATTAAATGGTAAAAAAAAAAAAAAAAAAAAAGACCTATAGTAGATATTTTATGTGAATTTCAGCAAAGAGTTTGATAAACTCTTTCTTAGTGGTTTTAAAGACAAGGCTGATGCTTACCTTGGCAACCAATTCAATGATCATACCCAAATGGTGTTGATTACTGGATTGGTGCCAAACTTGACAGATGTTTCTGAAATAATACTACTACCCATAATATTAAAAATAGCTAACATATATAAAAAGTTTACGGTGTGACAGTCACTATTCTTGACAATTCACATGAAGTTACACATTTTCTCTCCCCAGCCCCTCTATGGGGGGGGGTGCTGTTATCATTCTACTTTGCATGTGAGGGAATTGAGGTACACAAAGGTGAAATAACTTCCCCAGGTCTCCAGGACAGAAGCCACTGGCTTCAGAGACTGAGCCAGCTTAGTGTATCTTATCTTGCAGCTGAAGAGCACACTAGAGGCTGGGTATTGTGACTTTCAAGATGGAACTCAGAAATGCAAGAGCCTCTGTGGAAATGGAGTGAACAAATCTTTGCCCTTGTCTTACCCTTCAACCACTTCCTGCTTCTAGCCCAAACACAGCTCTCATATCCAGACTCTGCACTGAATGGGATGCTTGGTTGGTCTGCCCAGACCATTTCTCTATAGCAGTTCTCTATATGGAGTATATCTCAGGGATTGCATTTTTTTTCTGTTCTATAGATCTATTTCCCATCTTTCCCACATGGTTTTCATTTTCATTTTCATTTTATTTTATTTTAAAGATGTGGGGTACAATTCAGGATTAGGTATATCAATGGTCATCATGCAGGTAAAGTTGGGCCTCCCTTTGGTCCCCACTTTGGCCTAGTTTGAGATCAGGTACCCTTATTAGTGTTATGTCTTCCCCTACCCCAGCTGTTTCTGGCGACTGCCAATTCCTTGGTTATAGTATTTCCCACAAGGCCTTAACTTCTAGTTCTCCCCTGTGCCTAATCAGTGCCCTCAAGTTTTAGTTTGGGGATTCAGCCTCACCCCCATGCTGCTTCACCTGGGCAGAGCCACTTCTGTTCAGAATCTATCCTTGTGTATCTGCCACATCTGTGCAAGTTGCTGTGAAATATGAATACACTTATGACAGGGCCCAGCAATAATGGGATTTCCTGGACTAGAGGGCTAATGCCTTGAACAGCTGAAGAGGATCCCCACACAGGTTATTCTCCATCAAACATAGCAACCATAGCAAACAAGATGATTGGCCATGTGGAATCTATCCTTCAAGGCTGGGATTCAGAAGATACCTCCCTCTTCAAATAGAACCAGAAAGAGGTAGCATTTAAGGGGCCCAGGCAGTTAAGGGGAAATAATCTGACTGACTTAAATATTTGTGCTTTTCACATTTCGTTCTTATTTATGTAGTCTTACTATTTGGCACAGTATTATAATGAAAGAGAAACCATTTAAATTCAGGGTTAAATCTGGGAGAAGAGTTTAGATCAGAACTACATTCAGCCCTCCAGTCATTCCATGCACGTCAGGGGAACATCTGTTAGGAATAGCATGGTGAACTGGATTATGTCCAGAGTTGTAGTCAGAGGTCTGGGTTAGGTTCCCACACTTTTATGAACTTGCTGCAAGGACTTAATCTCTCTGCCCTGCACTTCTTAGTTTTTAAAGATATAGGGGATGACATACATCTCATAGGGCTGTTGTGAACATTATGTTTTGATCCGCAAGGAGCAGACCCTGAAATAAGGATTCAAGTGCACATAGTTTATGCGGGAAGTGAAGGAAGCACCTACAAGAGAATAGTAAATGAGATAAGGTAGGGAAAGCAAACAACAAAAGAGTCGTTAACAAATCAACTGTCAATGTGGGAAACTAGAACTAAATCCTGGTGAATTCTGGAAGCCAGGTTAGAACATGGGCCCTAGAGTTATCACATATGAGGGGTATGGGAGCTGGTGTATTTATTTATTTATTTATTATTATTATTTTTTTTGAGTTGGCGTCTCACTCCCTCGCCCAGACTGGAGTGCGCGGCCTCGACCTGCTGGGCTCTGGCGATCCTTCCGCCTCAGCCTTCCGAGTAGCCGGAGCTACAGGCACGCGATACCAAGCCCGGCTAATTTTTTTGATTTATTGTGGAGATGAGGTGTATTTATATGCCTGCTCTGACTGGTCTGTGGTTGAGGAATGGCTGCTCCCAAAATGTGTTTGTTCTCCAGCAAGTAAATTAGGCTAGTATGCCCTAGAATGGTAAGAAGTGGCGATACAGCTGGAGAACCCAGTATCTGCAACAAATTTTGCAAGTTATTTTAAGTGAAAATGTTTTGTTGTTTATTTATACATTCAACAAATGCTTGAAGAGTTCCTGCGCCATGAGCTCAGTAAGTACTGAGATCTTGGGCACTGGAAGCACATACATAACTCTTGTGATAATTTCACTGAAATGTCAAAGGCAAAACAAATATTTATAGTTAACACTAAAGAGTTCTGTGATAGGAAAATAATGGCAGGGGCTTTGAAAAATACGGCACTGGAACTCAATCTATTATACAGATGAGGGGTTCTGCTTTCCCCCAAATCAGTAAGGTTTAAACTGAGTCTTTATTAATGTGTGGGAAATAGCCAGGGACAATTAGGGATTTCCTGAGGAAAGTGTCATGGTAATGAGATGGGACAGAACAGCAGTCAGCAAATGATGGCCCTAGGACAAAATCCAGTCCCATGATTATTTATATAAATAAAGTTTTATTGAAACACAGTCACATTTCTCTCTTTTCTTTCTGTTGTCCAGACTGGAGTGCAGTGGCCACTCCTGGCCACCGCAGCCTCGAACTGCTGGGCTCCAGCGATCCTTCCGCCTCAGCCTTCCAAGTAGCTGGAACTACAAGCGCGCGCTACCATGCCTGGCTAATTTTTTGATTTATTGTAGAGATGAGGTCTCACCAAGTTGCCCAGGCAGGTCTCGAACCCACGGGCTCAGGCAATCCACTCACCTCAGCCTCCCAAGGTGCAGGATTACAGGCTGAGCCACCGAGCCCGGTTCACATTTATTTCTTTAAGAATTATTCACAGGTGGAACTAGAGTCTATAATACTGAGTGACCTCTCACAGAAACAAAAAACTGAGTATCACATGTTCTCACTCATATAGTAGACCTTGATCACCCAACGTATTACCACAAGAAAATGACTGACAGTGGTGGGAAACGATGG